>VXBU01008670.1:284656-330974 GCA_013400315.1 Bombycilla garrulus | reverse complement strand
AAATAGTAGTAGTTATAAATAAAAAGAAAAGAATTTGAGTGTATGTCCAGGGGGGTTTAAAGCCCTGTACAGGGGGATTTGAGATCTGTACAGGGTGGTCTGAGGCACAAGATGGAGAATTTTTACACATGGCATGTTATCTTTTGTTCTTCTTCATAACCTCCATCTTCTTGGTGATGCTGGCACTTTTGGATTGGTTTGACACAGATCTGGACAGTGTGGTGTCAGGGACACGGATTGGTAATTAATGATAAACATTTAATACGTAGTTATTAGTATAAAAGATCAGAGCTGACCCGGGGCGGGCACAGTGTGTCTCTGGACGCGTTCTGTGCCAACCCTGGCAGGGCAGAGAAATCTACTTTTGATAAGGAACTGATAAACTGCCCTGAGAACACGAACAAATGACTCCAGACTCCTTCAGCAGCACGGGCTGAAAACCTGGACTGTTCTGTACATTGTGGGGTCTCCCGGGGCTGAGGAGATCCTCACAGGATTTGATGATATCTTAAAAGTGTTTTCAAACCTAAATGATTTGATGATTCTAACAGAAAGCTCATCTCCATTTTTCAAAGACTGACTCTCTTTCCATTGCGCCAGTTTTGGGATTTAGTGCTTCTAATGACCTGTGTTTTCTTCCTTCAGGAAGGGAAAATTGGATTGAAATCAAACTCAGATTAAAGTAAACAGTCTGAACAACAAACTGAATTGCTCTAACACATAGTGTGAATGTTTTGCTGTAGTTCTGACAATAATTGGTTGGAAAATGAAGGCAGGAATTAGAATTGGTTCACATAGCAGATAGTTAACTGCGAAAGGGTCTCAGGTACTCTTGTGCAAGTAATTACACTTAGACAATTAAAATCCTAGTAATAAGCTCAGTACAGACAGCTCTGCGCATATAAACAGATGAATTTTTTGTGTATACACAGATGAACATACAGATGTGAGGCAGGGCCTTGTGCTTCTTCAAAATTTGCAGATGGGGGAAAACAAAGAGTTCTGCAACTTCAGACAAAATTTCCCTGCAAAAGTTATTTTCCACAGTAAACAGTATCTACATGAGCTTCTGCACAACAGCCAATAACCTTTTGCCCAAGGACAGGGAAAGCAGTAAGGCACTGGAGGGTTTCTGTGGCTCTGCCTGGGTTCAGTCCACAGCCTGCACTGCCTCTTTGCCCATTAAAATCATTCTCTTCACTTCCTAAAATCTGATAGTGTTGAGTGCTCTCAGGAGTTTGTGGAAGTTGCAGGTTGTCTGTCAACGAGAAAATGCTGTTGTTTCCACCTGTTCAGAACCCAAGAAAAGGACAATATCCCTTTTACATAACTTTTACACAGGGGTGAGGTTTTTTTATAGAACTGCTGTGCCTGGCAGCAAAGTTGGCTTTAGAGTTGAAGGAAAAGCACTTGTGATCTGCAGGACAGAAATCCCTTGGAGAGAAGCCGTTTTAAATAATTCAGGAGGCATTTGTTACATTGAGCTAGGGAAATGTGGGCACAAAGTTTGCCTCACAGTGATGTGAGGGAAATATCTCAACCCAGAGGCTTGGCTTTGACTGGATGTGCACCTCAGCCTTGATGCACAGGTTCCATCCAAGTCCCTGCTGCTCACAGGTGGGACCTGCTTTGCTTTAGTTTTGGGCTTTTGGGGGAATTCATTCCCTACTCTGACCCTGTCTAGCCTCAATTTATTCATCTAAGTCTGAAACTAGTTATACTCCATAAATAAACTTAGCACAGCAGCTCTTTTAGGATTAGTTTCTTTATGTCCTTTACTCATAGATTTCTATGGGGTAAACATAGAGGTAGAGTTTCTGTTACTAATTTATTATATTTACACCCATATTTATAATAATAATCTCTCAGAGTCAGAAAATATGTTCTACTCAAGGTCACAAAAAAAAAAGGTGGAGTTTCTGAAATTTAATAAATGGAAACATCAGATATATTTTTAAAGGTTAAGATCTCTTCTTTATAACTTGCTTTTTCTCACAAGAAGACTCATACTTAGATGAGATCTACCATGAAACAGAGGAATCTACTTGTCAAAAAATTCCTACTGATAGTCTGACTCGTATATGTAAATATGAAATATGAGGTTCAATCAACATGGATTTTAACTTTAACTCTTAACATGTGGCTTTAGAAAAAGGGAAAAAAAACTCAGGACATTCAGGGTCCTGGCTTGCTCTGAATTTGTTTCAAATTAGTGCTCCTAATTCCACTGAAACTTGTCACACAACCTTGTTAGAAAAGGTCTTTGTTCCTGTTCAGTCTTGGAATCAGTGTTTGACTGGGATAGAGCAACAAACGCTCCAGTCAGAATGGAAGTGGGTTTTGGTTTTTCTGTTTAAAAGGAAGGAATGAGGACATTGCGATGCCTTTTATAAATACAAAGAAAATGCTACTCACAACAGCTGAGCAGAGTGGTAAGAACAAGGCTTTAATGACAACCTTCATGACAAGAAATTGTTTCTGTTTGAGGCCACTGTACTTGCATACACCCAGTGCCAAGATGAGCCAAGCAGCTCTAATTTTGTTTCTTTGCTATTTAACTAGAAAGGAACAATTTCTTCAGTGTTCTCCATTGTAGAAAAAGCTATTATATTAGAAATAGTAAGAGAGATGTAGATTTGAGTCCATCTTGCTGTTGTTACTCATGGCTCATCCTTCTCTAAATGTATTTGCTGCCATACTGCAGTTAGATACAGAAATTATTTTACAGCTCCATATTATATATTAATAAAAATCAGTTTACTGTATATAGCCTTAAACTGACTCCTCAGGTGCCCAAAAGTACCAAGAGAACAAAGCAACAATATTTCATGGGTTTTGAATTTTCAGTGATAACTTCATTATAAAATTGTTCAAATGTAGATTGCTTTGGTTTGGTATTTGTTTGTTTGTTTGGTTTGGTTTGTTTTTTGTTTTTGTTTTGTTTGTTTGTTTGTTTGTTTTACCACACTTAAGTGAGAGTTTTAAAACACCCAAAACTAGAAATAGAAATATTTGTGGTATTTGTGCAGCCACCCTATATTGTCTATATTTTGGGTCCATGTGACAGATTATATAATCTTAATTTCATTATTAAAAAAAAAACCAAACCTCTTTGTCAGGAACTTGCATTTTCATGAGACTTCCCACACTGAAAAGTAAAGCTGTGTGAAGTTTAAGGAACTCGAGCTTGGTAGAAGTCAAACTATAGGCAAGGAGAGTTGAAACTTCACTATGCATTAAAAAAAAAAAACTGTCTGTAAAATCTTCATCTACCAAACAACCTTAATGGAGAATCTGCAGCAGTGAAGATGCTGTCCAAAGTGAAGCACAGCTTGCTCAGAAAAAAAAATAAATAAAAAAAAAAGTATGAAGTAAGTTTATGTTTTGACATTCCTTTGGAACAATTTTATGGACAAATTTTGTGTAGATTCTGGGGAGAGGGTACATATTATGTTTAGAAAGTTGCATTCAGCAAAAACTGGTTTTAAACACTGAAAGAAAGAATATATGGAATATCCAAAACCATGTACACCAAATGTGAAAATAGAAAAATATTCCAGTTTTGGTAAACCACTGTCCTTTACAAGCAGTTGGAAAGGCAATAAATGAGTTGCAATCATTTCCCTTGATATTCCTTTTCAGTCCAGTGAAGTTTGATTTTTTTTTTCTCCCAAACTGTAGTAGAGCAAAACTACAATTAATGCTCAACCAGTGAATGAATTGAATTCTACTTGTAATTACATCACCTTGGTAATGCAGAAGGATTCTGCACAAGGCAGATCTTGCATTTTAAATGGATTTTTCTATGGGAAAAATCACTCCTTATCAAAAAAGGTGTTGAGGAAGATTCTGTATGGCTGCCTTGGGTGTAATGAGCACTTAAGAGCAGCCAGGTTCACATTCAGCTTTGGCATTGCCTCAGCGTGTGACTTGGAAGAATTGTTTGGCTTCGTTATCATTTGACTTTCTGAGAAGCAAAATGTAGAAATGCATGTGCTGGGGGCTCAGAAAGCAAATCAAGATTCTTTATATTCTTTTTTTCTAAGTGTAGCAGTGCCTGGCAGCCTGTGCCATGCTACTGGGACTTGTTTTACAAAGTAACAACATTTGCAGAGCAGGTTTTATTTCCTAGAAAATTAAAGCCTTTAAAGTTGTCCCTGTCTCTACGATCTTTCAAAAATCTTGGTCTATACAGCTACTTCTCATATGGCAACCCACAATCTCTAAATGAACGTTTTTGTTGCCACAGGTCATGTGATATTCATTGCTGGTATTTGAGGCTTTCATCTTCTGAAATAGCTTGCAAAGGAGTACGGTGGATAAGTCACACAAAGAATTTCACAGTTTTCTTCAGTTTGCTTGTAGAATACATTTAAAATCGGGTTTTAAAAAAATTATAGTTGCTGTAGTTGGCAGTAAAACTTTTGGTGGAAAAAACATATCTTGAAATCTCAAACCAAACATCTCAAAGAATTGTGCCTGGGGTTTCTCACGGAAACAAGAATGTTGTGGGATGCTTTAGTTAGAAAAAGCTCCCAGGTGTCCAGGGTAAGAGGTGTTTTTAAAGGCAGGTTAATTCTTCCTCCAGTAATTATGCACTAATTACAATTGGTTTCTTCTGTGATGTGAGTTCAGCAGATTGATTCTAAGCCAGCACAGTAACAATGAATCAGAAGTTGTCCATAACACGTACTCAGGAAAAATGAATCTTGAGGTGATTTTTGGCAGTTAGGAATTAAAAGGAGGAAATTGTGGCTGGTGTTGATGGTCTTCACTTATGGTCCAAAACACAGAGTAATTACTGATGTACATTTTCAGCAGAAACCTATAGATTTTTAAGTCCATATAATTTTTGTGCCTTTAGTGGAAACAGTTCACTCAAACCCATATTATCCCTGTCCACAAGGAATGAAGAGGGACTTAACCTCTAAGAAATAATTGCAGCTCTTATGCTCCAGTATTTACCTGAATTCACTGAAATGCAATCAACTCTGTCAGTCTTAAAAATAAAAACCTTTGCAAGTTTTCTTCACTTCAAAATAAAATGGCTTTGACTGGGCATATAGCATCGAGTGTTTTAGGAGTACAGCAAATACTGGTACAGCCAAATCCCAGATGTTCATGTTTTCCTTTGAGAAATCTATGAAATGAAAATTTGAAAAAAATTACTTCAAGTTACACAACTTTCAAAGCTTCATCTCATGCTATGGATCTGTGACAGCTGTGAACACTCAGAGGACTCCCTCTCCTCTCTGATTCTTGTGAGTTTTGAGTGAATTTTAACAGGAGGTGATTTCAGGGATTGGAACAGCATCCCCTCTGAAGGTGGATGGCAGCCCTCCAGCTGCCTGCAGTGGGAATGGAAGGTTTAGAGAGGTTTTGCATAAAGCACTGAGTGCAGGGATGCTGGGGAGGATTGCTGGGGTTCCATGGGGACCTGAGAGCCGCCACATTTTTTTTCTCATCTCTCTCTATTTTAATTTGTTCAGAGGTAAGGTCGCCTTTGTCTCTTTTCATGAAACTGATTCTTGGACAAAAAGCTTATACTTTGAGTTTTCCCAGCAATAGAGGCTTGCATCTGTGATCATTTCAGGTGTGTGATACTGTAAATAGTCCAAGAGTTGAGAAGAATAAACGCTGCATTTCTGTACTGCTGCAGTTCCCTCAGCCAGTACCTGTGCAGGCACAGAGATTCAATTCCAGGCAAGCACAGGCATTTAGGAGCTCTGTTTTTAAGGCCTAGATAAATAACTTTACCCAGTTTTTAATGATGGGGATGATAAGAAGTGAGAGTCTTTAGGCTACACTCTACTGCTATTGTACCTCACAAAGAAACTCAGTTACGAGGTGACTTCACCAACACAGGATAGAGAAAAAATCTTGTTTATGCTACATGGGAAATACAATCCTACCTAATGTGCTTTATCTACAGTTAATTTTACAAATGAAAGGGGATATATGATTTGATACTAACCAGTTAAGATTTTAATTAGATAAATAATTATTATTATGTAAAAATCTCCTCAAACATCTCCTGAACATGTCCAATATGTATTATATCAATGCAAAAATCCTTCAGTCACTGAGACAAGTAGTGACATGACACTTCACATACCATAAAATATTACCCTGACCTACATTCTTTGAATGGGAACTTCATTTGTAAAAACTGATATTTCTGTTTACTGGAGCTGGCCTTGAGTTAGCATTTTGCCTGTTTTCAGAGCTAAGATTATGAACTGGAAGTATTTGGCCAAGTCTGCTAGTCTTTTATTGTCACTTCATGTAAGCTATTGTTGGAAAGAATGTATTGCAATAATTTTTCTTAAAGTACTGTTCAGCGGTTTCACAGAACTTTTCTTTTATCTGACCACTCTGTTATTTCTTATGGTAGAAAAATACCGAGTCCCCAAACACAGCAGGAGAGAGTTGAAATGTAAGGAGGATTTATCCAGGTGTGAGCACTGATGCTACAAAGAGCTGTAGAATAAATCTGTGCCATCATGCCAGGGAAATGCTTCCTGACAGCTTTGCTTCAGCTTCCCACCTTCGGGACACCAACCTCTGACATTCAGAACATGGTGCTGACCGCAGAGCTGACTTTCTTTGGGTCATTCTGCGCTAGGGTGCCCTTCTAAGTACAATGGAAATAATTGCTTCTGCGTGAGGCCTGCTGGTGCAGCCCTGCTCCTCTCAAGGATCACGCTGCTCCCGGAGCACAATGGGCTGCAGCTGCTGAGGAGTGTGACAAAGAGCTCCAAATTATCACCTTCTCCTCACATCACCAGGGAAAATGTTCACTCCTGACATTTCAGAGTCGTGCTACTGGGAACCTGCTTCTGAAGGGAAAAGAAGTTTGAGGGATTTTTTCTTCCTTTGACAAATAGATATTTATGAAGTAACACTTTTGTCTGCAAGCTTTGGTTGAGCTCAGCTTGAATGCTGAACCCTTCAGTGATATGGAATTGCTTTCCATTGCTCAAAGACTTAAAATCTTGGGTTTGGTGTGCCAACCTCAAGGCAAATTCATGCCATATAGGAATTGAGTCATAATGGTAAAAGCATTCAAGGTTTTGCCCAAATTTTAGCTGTGTCACATCTGTCTGAACCAGGGTCTTAGGAAAAAGGATGAAAACTGAAGCAAGTACAGATTTCTGCAGAGCTTCACCAATCCTCGGAGATAACTGCCTTTTAAAATCCCACCTCATTGAGATTTTTACTTGATTCTGTAGCTTCGTTTGGTTTATGTCAAGTGAAATCATACTGGGACTGTTTTGTTTTATTTTGCCATGTACTACCTGTAAAATATGGAGACTGAGCTAGGAAAAGAACAAAGCCATCGTATTTTTAGTCTTATCACTGACAGTTCTTTTGCTAAAAACTTGATGTGGATAATCCAGCGTAGAGTAGAGAAATTGGTATTATCAGTGCAAGGTTTTCAAACTGAAGTCTGACACATTAATTACACTTGATAAATGGTCTGGTCTGAACGTGAAATCTTCAGCAATGATACCCAGCAACCCAGGTACAAATAATGAGCATAGTCAGTTAAACTCTAGTTATAAATGAGTGTTTCATGGTGTTTTCCTCAGCCTGGAGGTGTTTTTCTGAGCCTCAGTGCTGTTTGACAAGCACAGATGTTCTTGAACAAAAACCCTCTGATTTTGAAATAGGAGATGTTCTCTTCCATTCTTTCCTTTATAAATTTACTCTCCTGTCTACCTAATGGATATTCTGTGATATTTTAATAGCTGCTTTTGTGCTTTCCTATCATCCTTTGATGTTTGTGGAAGTCTGGTATTAGAAAGGCACAGGAACATTCCATAAGGGACAGTTGTTTCTGATAAATAAATTAATAATGTTGTGAAAAGCAAAGAATGTAATTGTACAGTGCCCATAGAATGGGGACAGTATATCAGTAATTATACACTTTTCTTTAATCATATACAATTCTTCTGAGTAAACACTTCATTTTGAGGGTTTGGTGGGGGCTTTTTCCTGTTTTACCCTTCTTATTTCTTCCTGAAGTCACACTTACTGTCTAGGCCTTTTTGTACAGAGAAATAAAAAGCAAATTTTTTGCTTCCCTTTAATAGTTTGCTGTTCTTACTGCAGAAAAATCATATTCCTGAAACACTTATTGCTGTAAATTACGAAGTGCAAATGTATGCTCTGCTGGTTAGGTGTGATAATGTGCAATTGACCTTCCCTGGATTTTTCAATTGGCACTGAACACTGGAAATACTTACAGTTATTCTTTCATTTTCATTGCTTTGTGGCTGCACGGTGTATTCTTTTTCATGGTGATGGCACAGATTTAACAATGCTTTCGCTGCATATTTTTTGTTGCAGTGCTCTGGCATCATCAGGGATCCCCAGTGCTGGATGTTTTCTGGATCACTGGAAAGCACATCCCTAAAAAAGTCTTCAATATTAAACGGTTTCTTAGTGAGAAGAGACTCATGACCTGTCTTTAAAAAAGCATGAGTGTCCTCTGGCATGAACTTTCTGCTCATCTGCTACTTCAGTAAATGTGTTTAATGCATAAATACGAAGTCTGTCAGTCTGTGGCAATACCCACAGGGGCAGCTCATAACTTCAAAGGTGACCACAACGCTGCAGTGGCACCCGAGACCTGGGAACTTGGGAAGTCTCTGGGGATGAAGTGAACAGAACAGAATGGCCATGGGCACCTGCTCTGTCTGAAAAGCCCCTCCATAAATAGCACCAGCACTGCTGGGGGCAGCAGGGCACTCTGTGGTCAGCGTGAAGAAAAAAAAATCCAGAAATCCATTGTGAAACCACAGGATTTACCGTTCCGCTCTCTGGAAAGCACCCACGGCCTTGGGCAAGAGGGGCAACCACCAGAACATCCTCGAGGGAACAAAAGTTTGCATTGGGTGCTTGGCAGCAGAGCTTGCAGCCCACAGAAGGAAAGTGAACTGAGGGTGTTCTCCTGCCTGGACCTGAGGAATTTCCAGCCAGGAGCTTGGGAATGCTCTCTGGTGGATTTAAGGAGGAGCAGTTCTGCTCTCTGCCCTTGTTTTTGGTGGAAGATCAGCACTCACACACTTGTTCTCCTGTGTTTGTAGCACAAGTAACTCTGCAGTTATTCTCTGTGCTGTTTTTCAACACTCTAAGCTTTGCCCAGGGACAGGGTGCTGGTGAGAACATCTGATCCAGTCTGAAAATTCCCGTCTTTCCATTGGTGTGGCACTATCCTACCACACCAGTCATTTATCAGCCACATAAGAACTTAACCTGAATGACATCTGGAAATGGACTGGGCAGAAAATCCAATTAAATTCAATATATTCTCCAAAACTCCTCAACTTCTGCTGTCTAGTGAGCCTTTGGAAACTTCTTATTCTGATTTTAATTGTATCTTTCTAGCGATTTCAAGCATTTATCTTAAATAGAATTTTCCCTCCACTTCGTGTTCTTTCAAAAGTTTTGGGGTTGTTGACCCTCCCAGATATTTTCCTCCAAACTTCTCACTTCCAGGTGAAGTGAACTGCAGAATCATAGACTAGATCTGTGAAAGGATTTAGGTCTGTTTGAATCCGCAGACAGGGATGATATTTTTTCCTCAGTAAATTCAGTTCCAGAGAGAAAATAATTTTTCTGGCAAACATCTTTTGATCCCTGCTTAAGACCAAGAGGTGAAATTAAGAAATGTGATTCATGGAGCAGCGTCCACCTGGAGGAGAGAGAAGCGTTCTTGCTTCTCATAAGAGAGAGACACAGCTGGGTGGTAGAAGGAGGCGAATTATTTAAGACTGCTTGGGGAGACCATGGGACATTGTGGCCTGCTCAAGGTGCAATCATTTTTAAACTTGCATGAAAAAGGAATTTAAAATGTATTCACTAATATTGAAGACTGAGAGCTGAGGTAAAATCACAAGTTGTCAGGTATTTAAAAAACACAAACACAAATCAGCACAGCATGTCATCCCTGTGTTTTCCTTCCAGGTACACTTCCTCCTGTTTATGGCCCCCAGTTCTTTCCTGGGACAATCTTGATTTTTCTACAAAACAATTTCCACAAATTGCTTTTCTCTCCTTCAGTCATGCCCTTTGCTATTTTACACCTAGGTATACTCACCTCATATTGCTAACCCATATGACCCAAGAACTTCAAGAATTGTAAATGGGAATAAACACATTTTATTTGTAATGAGTATAGGTTATTCTGCAGAATGATAGCAATGTTTTATATTGACAATGAATGGCTTGTGGGGTCAGGCAGGTTGGCCAGACCTGCTTTAAGTATTAGAAATTGTATAATATAATAGTTTGCTAATTATAAATTGGACTTTTCACCTTGGACACTGAAAAAAATAAATTCTTGGTAATTCATTTGTACCATTTAGGTGCAAAGAGAATTTTCATTAAAATAACCATTTATCTTGCTGGAGAAGAGACTTCAATGAGAGACTTTCATCCTACTCATAGTGTTTTATTGAATGTTTAAAGAAATAAATGCTTTTTTGTCTTCAGTTTAATTTATCCGTGAATTATATGCATGGTCGAAAAGCAGCTGACGCAAGAACAAATGATGAGTGTCACTGCTTCCACAACATCAATTCTGACAGCTGGATGTGGGAGGAAGATGCATTGTCTGTTTTCCTTTGCTTGTTAGCTTCCTTTTATAAATAAGGAATGAGGAGCAGCCTTCCTTCTTTTGATGTATAAGACATTTCTGAAAGTGTGTGGTTTTGTCTCTTTTTATTGCCCTACCACATTGGCGAAGTCACACTGAAAACTTCCAAGGCAAAACTAGGAGACAAGAACAGAGGCCACATGTATGCTAGTTTTTCTTTCATTTAGATGGCAAACAACTCATAAATCCTTAACTACCCCTGCAGTAACTACAACCCACTGTAGTTTGCAGTGAAAAATAAGAGACTCTCTGTCAGTGTACCCTACTATCAAAAGAACTTCTCCCCTTTTTTTTTGCAAGCCACAAAAAATGTCTGTACAGCAGGAGTAAGACTTTCCGAGGCAGAAATTTTAGTGAGGTGCCTCTCCTCCACCAAAGGACTGTCAAGCAATTTTATACCCCTCTTCAGAACTGTACATGAGGTGAAAGAAGCGCAGAAGACAGGTCTTCATTCTGTCAAATGAACAAAGCCACCTGGAAGGGTTTTTTTTATACCTTAAAGTAGTTTATTTCGCTTTTCCCCATGTCAGAAAGTTTTGGTAGTTGACTCTCAGAAAGAAAAGAAATGGAATGGCAGGTGGAGAGGACAGCAGGGTTTGCCTTGCAGCGAACAGGATGCCATGAAGTCAATTAGATTATGAAGTCAATTAAATCTCCCCCTGTAGCCTGAGCTGGCCAGCCCTGATTGAGCAGAGGAAAGAGGCTTCTGAACCAGTACTGTCTCAAGAGATCAGAAAGTGACTGCAGGCACAATTTTAAGCCCTTAATTTAATTGCTGGAGTGAAGAATCAATCTGAAATCCCCTCTGCTCAAGGGACAAATGCTGATCTTACTGAGTCCTCCAAAATACTCTTTGGTTTGCTGTAGAAGGTGTTTTTCCTATTGAAGTCAAGTCATAGCTCAGTAGTTCACCTTACCAAGTAAAGGTATTGCAAACAACAACTATTTTATCTTAAAAATTAAATATAGCCAACTAAAACCTTGATATTTTCACTTGGCACTTCACCTGTCCTTCCACTGCAAAGACAGAGGGACTGCATAGCAAAACTACTGCAGGCCAAGATGAGTTTATTGTTTGGGGCTCTGCATTTGAGAGGTGCTGTGATGTAGAAGAAGAAAGCTGGTTCTTCTCTGGGTGTAACTGCAGAGAAGAACAATTGCAGAGTCACTAAAGTCTCAGATGTTCTTAGAAAAGAAGGGACTAAAACAAATCTCAAAAAAAGTGGAACATGATAGCTTATGCCAATTATGAAAATTGATTGGTTTTTATATAAATCTTATATAACCATTTCTTCCTGGCAGAAAAATTAAGAAGGCATTGACTTCTGCTTCCAGTTTTGCCTTCTCAGTTTAATTCAATATTTGTATCAGATTTGGATATTATTTCTTTTTATAGAGCAAAACATTTTATTTCTGGATTAATTTAAATAATTCTTCTTATTTGCAATGTTTTACTCAAAGTGTTTCATATAACTGAAAGAGGATTTCATGAGAATAGGAAGAATGGTTTTTGACTCGTTTATTTGGCATGAGCTGATTTTTAAGAGTATTTTCCTCTTATTTCTTTCCCGATTGCTCAGTGTTTCCCATTCATCATCTCTCCTCTCTGTGCTCCCTCTCTCCCATACCTTTATTATAGTGCAAGGAAGCTTTTCTTCCTTAAAAACCTGGAAAAAAATGTCAAGTTGCTCTTGTGATCATCTCCCTGTGTCACACAGAGTAGTCATTGTCCATCCTCACAGATTACACTTTTTGGGTTCCTCAGAACCCTCAGCCATGAGAATGCAGCAGCTCACTGCCACCACCTTGTGACTCCAAACCTGTGTTCTCTCATCAAGCTGCTGTCCCTTTTTGCACCCAGCAGCCACATTTCAGCTGCGGCATTTCCTGGAAAATGAATGTCTCACAAAATGAATATTCAAAGCATCTGCTGGCTTTTGACGGCTTCTGAAAATTATTTTCTTCAGCTTTAGCCCTCTTCATGCTTTACTTCCTTTTCCTTAAATTACAGTGTGGAAAAGGAGGGGAAAGAAAAAGTGGACAAAGCAGACTTAAATAAGCACACAAAATCTCTTTCCATTAAAGTCAGCCTTTGGTGATTTTTGTCCAACGAGAAAAGAAACAAGGGGGAAAAAAATACATGGAAAGTGGCTTTTGAAAGATAATTTCTCTGAGTGGTGTGAGACTGGGGAAGGGATAAACTAATCTGAAGTCACCTATACATTTCTAAATACCCTTTAATTTTGCTCTGATGGGCTGGTTTGTGGTTGCCAGCCCAGACAGTGACAGCTCGTTATTTCAAGCCTTAGGGTGTTCTCGCTGGCTCCTCAGAGGTGCTGCCAGGGAGGGGTGGTGCCAGGGGCATCTCCTTGTCTGCTGTGCCAGCCAGGATCTGAGAGGAAACAGGATTCCAGCTTTTATGGGAGGCATCCAGAAATGGGGAGTGGGGGAATAGCCATCAGGGCAGTGTCAGCACCCTGAGCCCCCTGCCAGTTGTGCTCTGGGGGGTGAAGATTTCCCCATCATTTTGCAAACAAGATCTGCTGTTGCCTGCTATGGAGAGGAAGAAAATTACAGTGACAAATGGTAATGTTGTTGGCTCCCTGGTAAGGATGTGGAAGCTTTATTACTCCACAGTCAAACAAACAACTTCCTTTGCATCTAATTAATAGCTTCAGCTCCAAGTCAAATAATTGCAGATAAACCCTGCTTAATATATCAAAGCTGAAAGCAATTAAACTCCCCAAAGTCCATCAGTTCTTTCTTTGTGACCTTTGCTGCACAAATTGCAAGAAGAAAAGAATAATATGGCAAAAAAATCTCATAAAATATTGGATCATGATGCTTCATGAATTCTGAATATTCATAATGGGAACATAATTTCTGGGATTGCTTTGGGACTGCAGCCTTATTGCACACCAAATTTCTAATGTAAGGTGCATGTATCATTTTATTCATTTATTTTCTTGGGATAGGGAAAATGATCAGGGAATTCTCTCACTTGATCTGAGGAAGACTCATTGAGGAAAAACTGTGTGGATATACAAACTTTTCTACCGTTTCTAGCACCAAGAGACCTTTACCAGTGCTATCATTGACGCAAGCACTTTCCCCAGAGCCTAGTTAGAGAAAACATTAACGTTTCAACACTGGTTCAAAGAAGATTTGGATCTATTATTTTACTGCTTTCCTCTTCCATGACTGTAATGGTTGGGTTTGCATCCGTGGGTTTTCAGTGTAAATGAACAATTATATTTCACGCCTCAGGCAACTTAATTTCTCATCACCACATTAAATACTAAAGCTGTTTTTCTGCATCAGATCCACAATATCTGTCAGCACTTGCCTAAAAGTCTTTGTCTGCTGTGAAGGTCAGAGTGGTATCAGTCTGAGTTACCAGCAAGCTAAAATTTAGGATGTGGCTCTAACATTCCTGATTACACCTGCAGTAAGGCAGGATATATGGATTTTATGAAAATAATCTATAAGGTTTCCCTATTTCAAGGAAAAAAAGCCATAATTAAGAGCAGATAAATAACAGTATTAGCAGTGATTAAGTATCATACCCTAACTCAGTGACACTTCGCTTCTTATCTCAAACAAGTATTTGGTTCAAGTGCTATTTTAGAATCAACTGTTGTCCTCCACTTCCTTCTGCAAGATGAGTTTTAGTCGGTTTTCAAGGAGCTGTTCAAGGTCTCATTGCACAATTAATTTAATTTAATGTGATTCCCTGATCACCTACTGTATGAAGGTGGACATAGCAAAGTGCATGTGTCCCTGAAAATATTATCCTCATCACCTGTGGCAGTTATCTAATGATTCTAGTGGAGAATTTGATAGCTGAGCATCTGAACAGGGGACAAGAAAGCTCCGGTTTTGGTCACAAGAGAGCCTGAGCTGTCTGGTTGACAATGCCAACCTTTCACTCTTCCTGGTGTTCTTTAGACTTTCATGTACTAATTGGCTGAGTAAAATAAAAGAAAATAAAACCACTCCCCAATTCTCTGATGGTTTTCCAAACAGTCCT
This sequence comes from Bombycilla garrulus, assembly GCA_013400315.1. Taxonomy (NCBI): domain Eukaryota; kingdom Metazoa; phylum Chordata; class Aves; order Passeriformes; family Bombycillidae; genus Bombycilla; species Bombycilla garrulus. Next base: position 316,281 of record VXBU01008670.1, on the reverse strand, counting down.
CCATTGATCCAAGGAATCAATGTTCTTTTCTTCCTACCATTTCTGCCTGCTCTTCTTTGCCAATGCAGTGTCACTTTTGCATCAGTCCTTCCTCTGCATTGTGCATCTGTGTCTTAACAGCCTTGATTTCAAATGCTGTCAAGTTTCCTTACAGCCTTGTGTTTGCACGCCCAGCTTGTCGCTGGGATGAATGAGAAAGCCTGAAAAATAGGTGAGAAACTCTGATATTTGTGTGGGTATTATTTTCTTCCCAGTTGATTTCTGCAGCAGCGGGTGCCAGGCATTTGTGTGACCATCAATCCCTCAGCTGACGGACTGATCATTAACAAAAGCTTCTCCAAGCTTTGCATATTGTTTGTGCAACTTAATGACTTCATGGGCACATGAGTTATTATTTCACAGATGCCAGCATGATGGTTTTTCTTCCCTCAGATTTCTAGTCTATAAAATAAAACTTGAATCCAATTACTTCCTGTTAATAAAAAATTATTAGGCTGGTGGTTAAGATTAGGAATAGATTAACTGAATCAGTTCCACGTGTTCCTCAGCTCCATTTAGTGGAACTGAAATGATTCTCACCTTCGCTTTTTTGGGCTGTCCTCTGCCTCCAAAAGGAAAAGAGAAGCCCCTTGGGAGTCAGAGAAAACTCTGCCTAAGGGGAAAATAGAAAGTTAAAGAAGGAAGTCTGAAATTTGGATTTCTGAATTAACTGGTCATTCACTTCTGGACTGACTATACCTAAGATGGAAGAATCTAACAGGGGGACCTGTGCTTTAAAAAAAAAAAAAGCCACAACAGGGACACCTCTTTTTTTCTAGCTAGGATCAAAGATCAGTATGTTCAAAAGCCTCAGAAGAGTTGCTTGGTCAATAGGCTGCATCTATTTTTAATCCTCTTTGATCAGGACAGAGGGCAAAGATGTGTCTTTTGGGGCTTTTTTTTCAACCCATCTTATTTCCTCTAAATCTTCCCCACAGTGAGCTGCTTGTTTAATGTCAGCCTCAAAGTTGAGAAGAAGATATTTCCAGAAGCAAGACGGGAGTTTGCTGCATGCAAATATTCCTACTATAAACCAGATTTTCAAGGGTGGTAGTATTGATTCAGGCAGAAGCATTGCTAAGGGAATTAGTATCCCGTGACAACATCCAGTAAACTTGGCCCTTGAAATACCAGGCACATGTAATGAACTCACTTGAGAACAATCTCCACAGATAAACAGCTATAAAATGAATGGTGCTGGCTAGTAAATAAATACGAAGGCGTTATGTTCCTGGCGAACAGATAAAGGCTTAAACTGTTTACAAACGACTCGCTGCAGACTCCCATCCTGGTTCTGCATGGAAATAAATATCCTCATGAAGGATGCAGCCCATGTTTGCAGACTGATGGTGTTTGGATGAAGCAGATGAAAGGGACAATTACTAGAAACTAGTGATAAACATTTCTGAAATGTATGCAAGATATAAACATTTCTAAAACTTGCCTATCACTCTGTGCTAATTCAGAAGCTTGGAATACTTTTTATCTCCCTCCTGAAACTCAGTCATGCAACTTAATTGATTCCAATACCCTCATACAGAGCTGGATGCAAGGAAAACACCTTCGAACATGCACGGGGCACTCTCTAGGACTCTGGCTGCCAGAAAATTGAGTGTTCATGTTTACACCACTGCACTGCTCTGCAATTCCATTTTTACCTTCCAACACAAGAGTTGCCCTCAAGTTGTGAAGAGATCTGCTCAGGAGTAATTTCAAAGGAGAGGCTCTGTCACACCACTCTGTGTAATTCCTATATCATTTCTATGGAGTTGTCTGGAGACAACAAGGGAGAAAAATATGTCTAAAGTAGCTCTACTTCCCTCTCAGGCTTTCCATGGGCCTCATTCCCAACCAAAAGCCTTCTGAAGTGACCCACTGAAACAGAACAATCTCTCTTCTATTTTGCAAACATAAGGTGAGAAAAAAACTCAGGATCACTGGAAAGACCTCAGAAAAACTGCTAAAAATCCTAGCAGTGGTTGTCTTGCTTGGTTTTTTTTTTCAGTAGTGTGGTGGTGAGAGCCTTACCATGCCCTATTAAACACAGTGACTTAAACCTTTCCAAACAAATACAGTCAAGAACTGGAAGCAGGTTTATGCTGTCCAATTATTTTGGAGAATTTAGTGTTGGATGGACCTTCTGGTGTACTGAGTCCAGTTTACTTGCTGTGACAGGCATGACACATTATCTGCTACAAAACCACATCTTAGATCTTCAGTCCAGCACAGTTTTTCTCAGCATCTGTCAGGACAGTGTTTCAGAGGAATACTTTTCTGCTGTTACAGATCTCCTTCCTCTTTTCTTATCTTTATTTATTTCTATTTTCATTCTCTGCCAACATTATCTGGTAACTTAAATCATCTCCTCCCTGCACAACGCTCATATGAGGGGTGTGGAGAATGGACTGAGGGCAAGGAGGAATATTCCTGTTCTTGGCTTCTCTGTTTGCACTGTTAAACAATGTGCCCTGCTGTGGTGGGGCTGCCCAGCCCCTGAGCATCTCAAGAGTATTTGTGCCTCGTCCAGTTGGAATTAATCTTCCCTCAGCCCAGATGATCAGGGCTATCCACAGGGTTTCACAGGAATTCTTCTTACTGCCTTCAACAGCGGTACCTCGTGCAGCACAAGGAAAATGATCTGTCATAGGGTGATTTTTTAAGGTGTTTAGGAACTGAAAAGGCATTAAATTGTTCTAAATAAGGCAAAACACTTTGAGCAGTGCCTGGTATTGCCCTTCCTTTATGTTTGTCCTGTTTTTACAACCCTAAAGCTCAAGTAAGAATAACAGACACTCTGTGGTTTGACCCATGTGATGTAGGGAATGGTTCCATGCAGATAAAAACATGAACAGTTTGGCATAGTCTATCACAAATGTAATTAATACCAGATAATTTTTTCTTGATTCAAGCCTTGTACGTGAAACCATTAATGCCCCCACCTGATTGTCCAACATAACAAATCATATATAACTTAACTTCGGTAAGTATTTCTAAGCACTTTGTGTAATTACATCAAAGATTGTATTACCCCATGTGAGATATAAAACACAGAGGGTGGTTTATATTCATAAATGCCAGGACAAAACCACTTTCACTCAGGAGCTGAACTTGGATCCTTTAAGCATTTATGGAGTTTATTTGGTTGATTACACCACTCTCGTCATCTACACTAAAAATCCTGATCCTGCTTGCCTGGCTAGATACAGTCTGAGCTTGCAAATTGTGCTCAGATTTCCAGCACTCGGACAAATGAGCCCCTCTCATCCTTCCTACTCTGACTCCTTATGTGCTTACAGCACATCTGGAAGCAGCTGGGCCTGAAAACAAGTACTAAGTGCTTTGAAATTGCATGCAGACTTTGGGAATTTTTTGACTGACTGCAATTTGCATTTTAATTTTATTTATTGCGCTTTATGTGACACTGCAAAATTCTTTGGCTGGTTAATAAAGATAGGCAGCCAACTCTGCCCACTACACACACATTTTTGTTGCCTAAATATAACTGTGTCTTTAGCAAAGTTTTGTTTGGCATTTCCTGTTGTCCTTGTTGTGCCTGAGTTTAGCATTTATATAATGTTTCTTACAATGAAATAAATTACCAGTACTATGGCAAAAGGTTTTATTAAAATATCAGAAAACTGTAAGCAGTTTATGTAAGTTATATGGCACTCCACGAACAGAAACTACAAATCACTGGGGTTTCTAATGGGAAATATGGCAAGGGAATCAGCCTGCACCAATGCCATCCATAATACCCCTTGGTTTATCTTAATGTCCTATGCTCTACCTGGCCTCCCCCTTGTGTAGGAGCATCAACAACCAGATCACACTGGTCAGTTGTTGAAGAAATTAAAGCGAACCAGATGAGTCAACAGATCAAGGCTTTCAGTCCTTTCCTGAATTTCTTTCTTTCCCAAAAGCAAAGTCTGCTTTCTTTTTCCAGAAGCAGTTCCTTTGTTATCAGAAGGTCTTGTCTTCCAGGGATTTGAACATTGCAAAGCCTAGATTTGGGCTCCAACAACCAGCATCCTGGAAGAATTCGATTTCATTCCTCTGGGTATCTTAAACATTTAAGTATTTTGAGTTGATGTTTTTGTTACTAAAACCTTTGACTGATTTCTGACTCACCCAGGCTGAAATATGGAGGCTGAGTGGTTAAACAAGGTGAGCTCTGTGTCCAGGTTGTTCACCTCCACATCTGGGGCTTTCATCCTCCAGGACTGTAGCACCAATCTTTATTCTGCTTCTAAATTTCACCTGTTATTCTTGCAGCATTGCCCACAAAGACAAATGGCAACTGGTGACAATTGTGTTTCTGGCAGCCAACCAGCCTCTCATGTTGTATAATTTTTCCTGTTGAAGAGATTCCACTCCATCACCTGTAGCTGTTTATCCCTAATTACTCTGCTTTAAATTGACTTCACCCTTTCAGGAATACATCCTACAACTTTCTGAAGTATAAATGAGTAATCCTGTGTAATGTGAGAGTATTTTTAACTCTTATACTCACTTTTATTTTTGAGTATCCGGTACCAGGATTGTTTTCTACTGCTCAAGTCCTGTGTGTTGTGAATTTTACTGAATGAAGCCCTAAGCAGTTGGTTTTGGCCATTGCTATGGATGTTGCTAAGTTAATATTCATACACAATTTCACAAGATTTCTGGGCTTGGTTTAATCCCACCAAATAGAAAATGTTTAGTGTATTTTTCATCATTAAAATAATGCTGGCAAGCAATAGAGTTGTCTATTCTATCTGTTGAGGTTGACTGTAGGCATATTTATTAGATATTTTATGGCAAAGGCATCACGTAAGTATGTTATCCCTTTGTGCCAGATATTTAAATTAATGTCAACTTCTCAAACAATCTTCTCTGCAAATGAGGAAATTTTGCAGATTTTCTATATAATCAATTGCTTATCTCATACAACTGGATTTGGACTGGGCATGATAGACGCCACTTTCTTTCTCTCACAGTTGCAAATCCTGGTGTGTCCAACCATTTCCTGCACACCTTTCTCCCTCTGAATTTAAATTCAGCATGCTGTTTTCATGTAAGACTGTAAGCTACCCAAAAAAGCAAGCACACATTGTGTCTTAATAGTGTAAATATGTTGAACAAACGGAGTATGCTGGGATGAACATTCTTGAAGCAAATCTATTCTCAGCAGTAACTCCTTGCCTCTTGGCCTGTCACAGGCATTGCCAGGGCATTATCACTACAAATGATGCAAGCCTGAGGTTCATCTGCAGGGTTAACAGCTCAAGAGGAAAACTTCTGGCAGTTTCTCACTGTGTTTCTCCCAGTGCAGAGAATTTCACTGGGATAAATGCTGGTAAACCTTGGAGTTATGCTGAGAGAGGGACAATGGGAAAGAGGGAGTGTATGTTATGTGCTGAAACCGCATTTGTTCACACAATGATCAGCTCCAGGTATAATTAAAATTATTAAATATAAACCATCTCAGCAGCTCTTTTGTGCTCAGCTCTCACTTCCTATTCAGTTCGAGCCTGCAAAGAAGAGTTGGTGGTCCCTGCTCAGCCTCCACTCCCTGCATCTAAAACCCCTCTGGTCATGCTAAAATGCTGTGCCATTCAATTTTCCCTTGGCAGGTTTCCCTTGCCTCCTTTCTTCCTTGCATTTTTATCATCAGTGACATCGCTGCCAAACCTCGTGCACCTCTGGGTGAGAGTTTATGCACATTATCAGCCAGTCTGTCTTGCATGTGCATACTGAGCCCTGGGGAAAGGCTTGCAAGTGAGGGGCCAGGTGAGTGCTGCTGTCCATTCACCAGGACCTCTCCCAGCTTCTTGTTTTAATCAGGAAACAAATTGCCTTTCCCCTGAGGAGAGGATATCCCACTTGGCTCTGCGGTGAGCACAGCAGGAACACAGAAGTGTTTGCAGGTTTGGACAAGAGAAGAGGTGATGAGAATACGTGATCCTTGCTTCAAGGCAGCTCCCCTCCCTTTTGCCCTTTAAGCCAGGCCACACATTTGGTCTGAGGTTCAGCAGGGCCAAGTGCTGGCTCCTGCCTTGGGTCTCAGCAGCCCTGCAGCTGCAGGCTGGGCCCGAGGGGCTGGGAAGGGCTCTCAGGCACGGCCAGGGGCTGCCAGGGAGGGGATGGAGTCTCCAGCCCTGGGGGTGTCCAAGGAACAACTGGATGTGGCACTCAGTGCTCCGGTGGGATTGATCAGTCTCAGGGTGGAGTTGGGGATCTGTGTCTACGCATGGATTTGAGGTTAGAAAAATCACCTGCAATCAAAATAGAGTTTTACAGTCTAGTTGGCGATTCCAAAGTCTTAAAGAAAAGAAACACTACATTTTCAAATGTATGAAATAGGTTAAATATCATTTTGCTGCTCCCCTCAATTACTCAGGCCTTGGGTTTCAACCTTGAAGTCTTCATGGCTGCCATCAGGAAAGTGAACATTTCCAAAAACTGCTTTTGCTAATAATTCACTGTCACTATTCGCGTAAATAATTTGGTACCTTAAGTGGTTGATGTGGTGAGCATGGAAACACACATTTTCCATGAAACATTTTGAATTTTTATGGACTTCTTTTCTTTCATAAATACAATAATAAGGTACACAGTCATTATCCCAAATAAGCCTCAAATATGAAACATAATTTGCTGGAAGATAGGCCATTTAAAATAAATCTACAAAAATTAAAACTCTTTGTGGAACTTGTTTGTGAAACAGTGAAAGGCTGTGTGGGTGTAAACAGGTTTTGTTGGAATTTGTGTTTGCATTTTTATTAGCACAGCTGTGGGGCTTTTTTCAAATAAAATACACATGTATTGAATACTCTTCAGAGATAAACATTGTCCTGCTAAAAAATTATTCTGACTGAAAAATTTTAGAGTAGAAAGGGAATTTGTGTGATATGGAATTCCCTTTGGCAAAACCAGTCTGTTTTATATTGACTTTGATTCAGATGCTAAACTACATTTAAATATTTTACAGCAATGCTGCCTTTAAATGGGTTATAAATAATTCACTCAATAACTGAACAGAAGTCTCTGTGGAGTGCAAAGTCTCTATATCTTAATGAGTAGATTTAATAGAGTAAAGCAAACTTCCAAACTTTCAGTTTTTGAAAAACAGATTACAGGAAAAGTGGCATGCTGTTCTGTAGAAAAGAAACAGAACTAGAAATAAAAGCACAGGGAGTGCTTAGACATTTTTTGCAATTATTTTTGAGGAGTCACGTTGCACAGTAGCATGGCTTGTAACATTTTGCTGCCTTTTATTTCTTTAGAAAAAGCTGAGATTTTTATTTTCCTGCATTTTTACACATATTTTAAGTTTCTCATATTTGAAATCTTAATAATATTTCTACTATAAAGGTAGATGTATAAATGTATCTTGAGATAAAAATTCAGATTTTCAAATTGTAGAAATTAATCTAGCCATGCTGACTTATGAAGCCTTAAACAAAACCCAAATCCAAAAATGAGACAATCCCTAAAGCCTCAGCATCTTCCCTTCCCCTAGTTAACACTAAGAGAAGGTAAAATTACAAAATAACCCAAATGAAGGAACAAAACCTCAGAAATAATTCTACAAATTACTCAGAGCTTTTGACTTTTTGTTACAACTATGACAGCCAGAAAGATGCAGTGAGTGCCATATGATGTGCTCCTAAAAATCAGCAATTTCACATAAACTCTCTTCAGGACATAGCAGGGATGTAGAAATGCCATAACTCCAGTTACTCTTGGTTTCCAGTTTTCTTTCTGTTCCAGTAATCTCTGTTGTAACTGTAGTGTAAATCTTTTCTTTTGTGTGAATTTATTCTTCTTGATAAGAAAACAATTATAAGTTTTTACTCCCATCCTCTCCGGTCTCCTCTCCTCTGTCTTGTGTCACTGTCATCACTTGGGCTGTCAATTATTGGATGATCTTACACAGTTCTTTTAGTTACACAAAATCTTTTTCACATCTTACGTTTTGTTAAGGTCTATTAATGCCATTACTATTTCTATAAGCGATACACAGATATTATATTTATTACACTACTGTTCCTATGAGTAATACATACATGCTTAAGCTGAGAAATTATATTAACAAGCAGCTAAAAGGTGTTATAATTTATACCATATCTAAATATTTATGATCAATATCAACATACAAAAACTAATAAAAAAGCCAACACTATCTGGTCATTTTTAACATTTCACACAATTCCTTGCTCAGGCTGGAGGAGAAACACTGTTTCTATTTGCAATAAAATCAGTTTCTGTTCTCATGGACAGGTCGGCAGCACTGCCAGGAGCTCTCTCTGCTCTCTGCCCCTCCTCTGCTCCGTGGTGAGGTCGTTAGGGGAGGTGATGAGGCTGCAGTGGAATCGACATTTTGGGTGCTGAAAATGCACCCAGTTAAGGGACAGTGGTATTGCCCCTTTCTCATCCCCAGGCTGACAAGCTGGCTGATGGAATAACGTGCTGTGATTCCAGAAAATCGCCTTCAAATCAGCCTCTGTGAGGCAAGGGACAGATCCTACAGATCCTCCTTAAATATCTGCCCAGATAAAGATAGTGATATTTTATTTTTTTTTACTAGCCAAATGGGAAAGTTTCTCTGCACCACAAGAAACCAGATAAAACAACCCATCACTATATGAGATGGAGCAGAATCCAACTGGTATTTTGGAATTTTAGAAAGAGATTTCTGATCAGAAAAGATGAGAAGACAATGCAGCTCCCACAACCAAAAGAAAAAGAAAATCTAGATCTTCTCTTTTCAAAGTCTCTATTATCTCTGTTTTCATGTCACATACCTATCTCAAATCAAGCAAAAGCAGGAACGAAGGGAGTTATGGCCTTAACACCTTTGTATTCCACTGCAGGGAGGGCTAAGAAAAGCAAAAAGAATGCTGTCCATTATTTGCCTTTCTTCTAGTTCTATTCTAATACTCTTCTTATGGGCTATTGTAAAGGAAAAGAGGAAAAGGAGAATTTACTAAAGGTATTGCAAGCTCTGTTGTCGCTAAGATCTGCAACCTCCTGAGAGATTCTGAAAAATTTTGACACCAATACAGACAACTAGAGGTGAAATGCAAACGTTTTGGGGAAAACTATCATACAGAATTCAGGAAAACTTGCAGAGCCCAGCTTCAACACGTGCTATGTCCAGCTTGGGATTGCTCCCAATCCAAAGCTCCTAGAACAAAAAGTAAGCGCTGGGCTTCACAACTTCCTCGCAGCTTTTGACGTGCAGCACACCCAGGTGTGTGCGCTCACTCTGGGAACCCTCATGCACCGTCAGTCTCACAGAGCCCAGTTACAAAGCTAAGAACGTTCGGCAGCGGCTCCCACAGGAGAAATTCTAGAAGAAAGAGGCAGTGCTGGAATTCACTTTCCTTTTGCAGCCTTATAAACTGCACAGCCAACAGTGAGACAATTCATCTTCCTTCACATGCAGAATCACACGCCCCTTCCTTCTATTCCGGATCCCATGCTTTCAGCCTCGAAGAGAGCATCCGCAACAGCACCACCTACACGCACTGCTCTCACACGAAAGGTGCCGGGACAGAAAAGCGCTCGGCTTTTTCCTGGGCACTGACAGGAAATGAACCACACGATGGCGGTGTGCGTTTTCAAAAGAAGAAAACGCACCTCGCCTAGAAAGCACCGCAAGTGCAGATCAAGGTTGAAATCGCCGCTCCGCTCCAATCAGCTTTTGACAGGGCAAAAGGATTTCGCTGCTCTCACGAGTACAAGCTCTTATTTGCCCCACACTCAAACGGCAACACGAACTCCTCTCCGCTAATACATTTCTTCACTCTCGCAGAGCTGGGCTACAAACTTAAAACCGTCCGGCAAAAGCACAGCTCGCAGAAGTGTCAGCTGAGAATGCTGGCGCTGCTTACAACTTCAGCCGCGCCCAAAGAACTGCTCCTCACGCTGCTCCATTTGGCATGGGGTTTCCACTTCTCAGAAGTGGCCTTCTGAAATTTTGGCAGTGCACTTATTTCAGACAAGGTAAGCAGCTATGCTCAGGGTTGGTGTGCAGCTGGCCTTATAGTTCCTCTCTTTGGCAAAGAAACCAATTTTGGATCCACAGATTGGGTGGTCTTAGTGACATTTAATGTTTTGGGTTTTTTTTCCTAATTAGGCAGTTCTGTCAGAGCTGTTGAACTGTTCTGGGAATGCAAAAGCCAAGCTGTTGAGCTGTTTGTCCAGGTACCTTCAGTGTGTGAGCAGTCACTGGTGTTGTTCCATTTAGATCCTGGCTCTGTGAGACTGAAGGATTATGATGGTTCACAGAGCTGAGAAGGAAAGTGCAGACAGTAAGGTGTGTTCTGGTAGTTCTTTGGGTGCGAATGAAGTTGTAAGCACCAAGAGCTTTCTTAGCTACCACTTTTGTGAGGTGCGTTTTCGCCAAATGGTTTCGGGTTTGTAGCCGGACTCTGCCAGAGTGAAAACATTCATTAGAGGAGGAACATTGATAAAGAAGTTTATTAGAGAAGGAACACTTATAGTGGCATTTGTGTTGTCGTTTGAGTGTGGCACAAATCAGAGTTTGCACTTGGAAGGGGAAGATCAGCAAAATCTTTTTGTCCTGACAAAAAGAATTGGAGAGCAGTGACGTTTTCAGCTTGGCTCTGCACTTGGAGACGTTGAGAGCAAGGCCAGGAGCGTTTCCTTCGTTTGCAAGCCCACATCGCCATCGTACGGTTGTTTCTATGAGCGCTGACAGTGCCCAGGGAAAAGCCAGGTCTTCATCTCCCTCCTGCCGTCTGTAACCAGGCTGAACACATCCATCAGCGGTGATTCGCACTCTCCTCCTCTCTGTGTACGGCACCACATCCACCGCTAATGCGAAGCCGTTCCAGGTGGGGTCGGGCTCTGCTCCCAGGGAACAAGGCACGGAACAAGAGGAAACAGCCTCAAGCTGCGCTGGGAGAGGCTCGGGTCGGACACCGCGAAGAACTTCTTCACTTAAAGAATTCTTTCTCGGACTATTGGAATAAGCTGCCCAGGCTGGCGGTGTCACTACCATCCCTGGAGGCACCGTTACACCCTAAGGCGCTGAAGGAAACACTGCGGGCACCACTCGGTTTATACTATATTTTACCCCAGCGGGGCTGACAGGGCAGCGTTGGTCACAGATCAGCCCCACCACGCTCCCTCCACACCTCCGAGCTCCGTGACCGCTCCCTGGAACCGGCGGCCCTGAGCTCCCGGTCCCGCCCCGCGCAGCCGCGCTGCTCCCGCCGCTCCGCGCACGCGCCGCCCCGCCCCACGGAGGCACAAGATGGCGGCGGCGACGCGCTGCGCCCGCGGGCTGCGGCTGCCAAGGGCAGGTGAGTGTCAGCGCTGCCCGGCCCCTCACGGCTCACACCCGGCCCCTCACGGCCCCCACCGCTCCCATCGCACCTCACCCAGCTCACCCCGCCCGTGCGGCTCTGCCCCAGCCCGGGCTTGCTCCGCTCCCGGCTCCGAGCGAGGGGAGCTCGCACCGCTGCGCCTTGAAAGGAGGCCCCGAGGGTTTTTCTGGGGGCGCGGAAATGATCGTGTTTGTGCCTCCCTTCGCCTTAGGGAGCCGCGGGTTGGAGCACAAGGGGCTCGGGGTGTAGCTGCGGGTGTCGCGCTGCGGCTGTCACTGCCCTGTAAGCTAAAAGTTTGGGTTCCTCTTGCTGTTTCTTAGGTGACTGTGACCTTTGGGCCATGATCTGTGGTGGAGTTCAGCCACCAATATTAAATTTAAAGCGTGTATTTGGATCTTCGCCTCCGTTTAAATTGATTCTGCCCCCACTCCGGAGTAACATGGGAGATGGCAAACGGGTTTTGTTAGTAAAGGGCAGGGAGGAATTGAATATCCTTTTAATAGGAGCAGTGTGTTCTTTATTTACTTAAGTGGCTGTCAAACTTTTTCAGGACAAAATGGGAGATGTGGTGTCTTTTTCCAGTTCGTGGGGATATTCCAGAATGGGGATAGACAAACTTTTGGGTAGAGAAAAAGGTGCTTTGGGTTTGCTGTGGGTATTTGAGCTTTAATTCATAGAATAACAGAATTATTGGGACTGGAAGAGGCCTTAAGGATCCTGTGGTTCCACCCCCTGCCTTGGGCAGGGACACCTTCCAATAACCCAGGTTGCTCAGAGCCCCATCCAGCCTGGCCTCGAGCACTACCAGGGATGGTGCAGGCACAGCTTCTCTAGAAAATGGAATTCGAAACAATGATTTGGCATATAATCATAGCTGGTGATGATTTATGGCAGCCAGACCTCATAGGAAAGTTCATTACTGAGTACCTTACAGCATAAGGTAAACACAACAGGGGAATACTCAGAAGGGGGAGAATACAAAACATGTATTAGATATTATTTGTTGGTATGACAGTGAAGAGGCATTATGAAGACCCTGCCACCAGTAATTTTTGCAGAAGTAACAGCAAAAAAGCCACTGAGTAGTTGAAAGATATAAATTATTATTGATTTTTTAACTTTCAGTGGCTCTCAAACTGCCTTTCAGGACAAAAATTGGAGGTGGAATATCTTTTCCAGTTTGTGGGGTATGGTGTGAACAGGGATAAGACAGACTTTTGGGTAGCGAAAAACCTCCTTCAGGTGCTGAAACCTGGTCGGACTTTCTGGTTTGAGTTCTGCCAGCTGAGGTAACAGAATATCATTTATGCCTCAATACACCCTGTTCTTTTGATCTTCTGAACGTTGTGGCTGCAGTGTCAGTGCCCTGTGTAACTGCTAATTCCTAACCTTGTTGGGATAAAACCTTCTTCAGTGTGCAAGTGTCAGGCTGCTCCCTGCCCCATCCAGCCTGGCTTTGAACACTTCCAGGGATGGGGCAGCCACAGCTGTTCTGGGCAACCTGTGCCAGGGCTTCAGCACCCTTACAGGGCAGAATTTCTTCCTGATATCCCATCTAGCCTGCTCTCTGTCAGTGTGAGGCCATTCCCCCTTGTCCTGTATCCTAATGATGTCCTGCCTCCCTGGCTCCCAAGTTTTCCCAGCTCCTTGAGGAAGGGAACAGCTTTGAGGCAATATCTCATGTGTCATGGATCTGGCTCTTTGCTTCTCTCCTGTCTCATGGCTTCAGAGCACTGAGACAGGAGTATTGCTTCCTCTGCAAAAGCTGAGTATTCTTTACTTGCTTCTCTTTAAACTCACAGTAAGCTTTAAGAACTGACAACCTCTGTCTGCTCCTTCCCTGTCTCAGTTTGGTCCTTAACTTTACCAACAGCTTCCCGGGCCTGCTCCCCTCTGACTTCCCAAGGTATCTGGAGTCTCAGCCCATCAGGAGTCTCAGCATGGGGCCTTAGAGACAAGGATGTGATGATTAAACCAGTGTTAGCAGTGAGTTAGCAGCGCTGAAGCCCAGTTCATGTCCCTGGCTCTCTCTGTTCCGTGTTGCAGGCCATGGGATTTCCGTGCTGTGGCAGCAGCAGCAGCGGCAGGTCCATCACGCCGTGATCCCTCACGGGAGGAGTGGCAGATCCTCTGTCAGCGGCATCGTGGCCACTGTTTTTGGAGCCACAGGATTCCTGGGACGCTACGTTGTCAACCGCTTGGGTAATGCTCACCGGGAGTGCTCGTTCAAAAAACTACCCCAAAAAATGCCTAACAAAACTGAGTAGTCTTTAGCTTGCAGGATGGTGGAGAAGTCTCTGGCATTTTGGATCTTAAAAGTGTTTTGCTGTCTGCTGAAGTTCCAGCATGTGACAAGTAGTAATAAGTGTTTTAATCAAGGAAATTTTGGAGCTTTTGAAGGTTGAGCTCATTAAAAGAAGTCTTACTCCTCTGTAGAATCCGGGTCTGAGGAGAGCTACAGCATGTATTTGTTTCTTCTGGTTTTAGCCTTATTGGGACATTTTACTGAAAGTTTTGCAGGTGTTTGATTGGAATACTTTAAAATTGCCCTTTTGAATTTAAATTTTGGAAAACAACCCTTGCTGCTTTTTTTCCCTCCTTACAAAATGTAAATATCCTTGTATATGTTCCATTTTTTAGGTATTGTGCTATGTTTATAGGAGACACCATTTTTATCGTTGTTTGTTAACGAGCTTTGGCATTTTGTCTGACAAGCCTAAACATTAAGGAAAGAATCCTGTTTAAGAATTTGAATTACACAGGTTCAAGAAGAACCTTAGTTCTGTTCTACTTCTAGCTTTGCAGAATGCATTCAAGATACTGATGTCTAATTGTAATGCTTTAATACCGGGGAAGAAAGGGAGTTTTGTTTATTCAGAAGTTTATATGACTAAATGTTTCTTTGAAACATTGGGGTTTCTGTGGCCCTTTAGGTCGCATTGGCTCTCAAGTGATCATCCCCTATCGCTGTGACCAGTATGACCTCATGTACCTGCGGCCCATGGGGGACCTGGGGCAGCTCCTCTTCATGGTGAGTCTGGCTTGACACCAAGCACAAGCCCCTGGCTGTGCAGGGGTAATCCATCTCAGAGACACAGCTCCAGCTGTTGTTTACCCTCTGGATGGAAATGCTGTGAAAGAGCTTGCTTTGGTGATGCCTGTTTACACATGATCTCATCTTTTCCCCATTTGATGCTCTGCTTGCAGGAGTGGGACTGCAGGGACAAGGATTCTATCAGAAGAGCCGTGGAACACAGCAATGTGGTCATTAATCTTATTGGAAAGGAATGGGAAACAAAGTAATGTTCCTTTTTTTTCTTTTCCTATATGTCATAGAGTTGCACCAGCTATTGTAGCCATGTTTTCCAGCACGTGTGTGCAGTGATGTTGCCCTTGTTCTTGGCTTCTGTGAAAAGGCAGCCCCAACATTTTGCATATAAAATTTCTTTAAGTGGTTAACTGCAGTCCTGGTTGTGGTCTGCTTTGGAAAAACACATTCTTTCCATAATTTTCCAGTGTACAACTTCTGTTCTGTCAGAAAATGTAAATGTGCTCCTTTCACGTGTTCCCTGAGTGCCTTCCTGTAGATGACAGAGTCTCGCCAATTTCTTATATTTACTTTTACATTGGCAGTTTATTTATATTTAACTGATATTTACATTATTTATATTTACATTATCACAGAAGTAAGATTTCATTCTGTCACTTGGACACAGTGATGAGTTGTAGCCTGCTAGAAAAAGCCAGGATCAAACAGGAATAACTGATGGAGAGTCCCTAAAATTATGACTAAAAACATCATTCCTTGGTAGAATTTTAGCACAGACAATATTAGCTACAGATGCATTCTTTGATAATAATTTCTAAGAATAGTTCCTTTTTGAAATCCATTTAAAAAGTCCTGTTTTAGGTTAAAAATACCTTCTCTCTCTGTGTGTTCATGCAATTTTGTCCATTTTATTTAAAGCCTTGTGCAGAACTGCCAGACAAAAATTTAATGGTGAGATTTGCCTTTTTATGGTGCATAATTTTTGCTCTCTCCTTGTAGTAGACAGAAACAAATGTAGATATCATTTTCATCTCTGTTTACAAACCTAATGCATTTGTTGCCCTTTTTTTTATGAACAGCCCTTTGATGTTCAAAATTTCTGGACTTGTGTATAAAGTATGATTTATACAAAAGACAATTTCTTTTATTATTAAAAGGAAGTGCGAGGACAACAAGAGAATTTCATTCTGTTTAAGAATCCCCAAACATTGTTCTCTGTGCAGTTTCAGTCGATTCAAACAGACAAGTTTTGGTGCATGTTTAAAGTTTTCAGACATTACAGACCTCAACCACTGTGTGGCACAAGTGTTTTAATCACATATTTTATGCATGTGGGTATCGGTGGTGGTGCTGAAACCCTGGGATCAAGTTCTCTGGTTTGTTAAACACAAGGTCAGAGGAACCATTGTAGTTATCCCAGAGCCTGTGAAAAACTTGGGTAGGAAGAAAAGTAAGATTAGATGGAGAGATCAGTCAGAAAAAGCAAAGCCTGCCATGAAATACTTTTCTCCTTGCCTTGTAGTTGTGTCCAGGCTCCTCTGTGTGTGCTGTGTTGTTTGAAACTCCATGGTTACAGGAGAGATGTTGTTTGTTCTCGTGTGTTTCTAAATCTGTTTTGCTGAGCAGAAGAGGAGTGATGGTTCCCAGGATCAGATTAGTTATTGAAGGCTCAAAAATAACTTTGTATTTTTAAGGCTTTCTTTGGGCTCCAGTGGGATCTGAAGAGCTGAGGGAGGAGATGAGGGCACAGGGGAGGTGTTTGGGTAAGGTTTGTTAGCCAGAGCACACAGTCAAGATGCAGGGGTGCTTACAGGGACAATACAACAACATGAGAAGCCAGTTCCCTTTCTTGCAGTCTTGGGAGAGTTGGAAAGAATTTTGGGGTTTTTGGGAGCCTATAATGTCATTTCTGTGTGGAGACAGAGCTTCTGTATTGATCAGACACCAAACTGCTTGACAGTGTAACCCCCTAATTCAGGCCCCTTGAATGTCATACAGTAAGGGAAGGATTTCTTCTGGCTTCTCCTGGAAGTCCCTTTCAGTTCTGAAATGGTTCTAAATGCTCTGACAAATTGTTTTTCCATTTGCATGAGCACCTCTGTGTTCTCTGGTTTGTTTTTGTCTGCTTCCCTGCTGCCAAGCATCTGCCCTGACTTGTGCTGCTCAGATGTTTTGAGGTTCTTTGTGGTGTAATTAAGTGTGTCAAATCAAGGCAAGTTTTGAACAGGATTTGTAAAAACACAACCTTGCTCAGAGTTCAAGATGCAGGAGTGCTTCTTTTAATAAAAATAACCTGTTTTCACTTTCACTGAGAGCTTTCTATTTGTTACAGACAAGTGGGCAAGAAGATTTTTCATACTGATTTAATCTTACCAGGTGAAAAGGCAAAGAAGCTAAAATTGAAAAGTACAGTTGCAATTTTGTTTGCCTCTAATTTTTATTATATGAAGAGTCCATTGTGAAGGGAAATTTTGTTTCTAACAAAGGGTGTCAGTATAGGTTTTTGATAATACATTCAAGTAATAAGTAACAATTGCTTTTTGGCTGATTGGCAGCCATTGTTGATTGCTCTTAAAGTAACATTTGGATTTTGCCTTGCTTTAGAAACTTCAGATTTGAAGATGAATTTGTAAATATTCCTCAAAGTATCGCACAGATAAGTAAGGAAGCTGGTGTGAAAAAATTCATCCATATCTCTCACTTGAATGCTAGCATGAAGAGTCCTTCCAAATACCTCAGGAGCAAAGTGAGTCTGGAATTAATTTAAATACATTTTCTGAGAACATACTTTGTGTTTGGTTTGGGTTTGGTTTTTTTCCCCTCAGCTGGGTCTATTTGAAGGAAATCAGTGTGTGAATTTACCAAAGACTGTTTCCTGCAGCTGAGAAATGTTTGGGCTTGCTATGAGACCTTTATCTTAGTGCAGCATCTCGAGGATCAAATGGCTTAGATATAAATAATTTTTGTGCTGCTGATGGCATAATTTCTTTCAGCTCTGAAGTCAAGGATGCCTTGAAAAGCATCCACTTCTCCTTGGTTCAGCATGGATCTAATGAATGCGTTCATTTTAATTGATAGGCTGTTGGAGAGGAGGCAGTGAGGGAAGAATTTCCAGATGCTGTAATTTTGAAGCCCTCTGAGATGTTTGGGAGAGAGGACCGATTTCTCAATCATTATGCAAGTATGTACTCTTGGAATAATAAACCTCTGTATGATTTGTGTAACTGCCTGTAGAGAACAGAGAGAAAATGGGACTTGCTTCTGAAAAGCAGGCAGGTGTGTTTTTATCAGGAATAAGTGGGATGCATAGCAACATACTTAATTTTCACCTCTTGACAGAATTCTTTCTCAGTCTAGTTAAATGTTGCTCTTTCTTTTTATTTTTGTAATCATTTTATTTTGAGGGGGGGGGGGGGTACTGAGCCACTCTGGGGAAACAGCAAATGCAGCCCTCTCATTGTTGTTAATACAAAAACTAAATGTGTCTTTTTAAAAAAACTCCTACCTGGGAATTCTTCCCAATTAAATTTTTTTTTTTCCAAACAAAGTCAGGAAACAGAAGAGATCCACCTAAGTGTGGTGTAAAATGTCTTGGTTATTCTGAAAGGATTCACAGATTTTCTCTTATTTTCCATCAGATATGCGCTGGTTTGGTGGTGTGCCTCTTATTTCTCTGGGCAAAAAAACAGTCAAGCAACCAGTCTATGTAAGCTTTCCATGAAATCCCAATCCCAAATCCTTGGTGGGTGGATATGTTGGTCTGTAAGCCACCTCTGAAAGAAGAGTGTGTGCATGTATTCCTGTTTTGTGTGCATGAATTCCTGTTTTCTCTTGGTAACTGTCAGAATTTGTTCCTCACAGGTGGTTGATGTAGCAAAGGCAATTATTAATGCAATCAAGAATCCTGATTCAAAAGGAAAAACATATGCCTTGGCTGGGTAGGTCAATTTTTTCTGATTCTAATGAACTGTAGTACATCTTTTTGGTGTCACTTTTTGGCATGCTGCACGGTACCCATGCACACAGTTCGAGCTGCAATAAATTCCACCTCCTTTTTGGGAGGAAAAATGGCTCAAGCTCTTACTGTGAGTACTCTGAAAATCCTAATCTGGGCCCCACTGCATTTCATGTGATGTATGTGCACACAAAGAAATGGGCAGCTTGAAAAACATGCTAGACAACATGGATTTGGGGAAAATTCTGGTAAAGCTGTGTGGAAACCACATGGAATTGGAATGGCTTAGAGGCAGTGGATGGAAGACTGCTTCATTCTCTCCATCTCGAGAGAGGGGGAACGCATGTTTGGACAATTCATTCAATTTGCTTTTAAATAGAACAAGATAGTCAAGTAAAGTTAAGTGAATCAATTTCCCTGCAGCCACTTCCTCCCAAAGATGGGATGTCTTGTTAATAAAGCATCCTTACTTCTCCATTTGCTTTCTGGCTTCCACGTGGGCTTGAACAAACTCCTGTCACAGTGCTGGAAGTCCTGAGTTCAGAATTGGAGTCAGCATGGAAGGAGGCGCATTCAGATGTGCTTTCAAAGCTCACAGAATACACTTCATCCTCTGTGATTGTGGTGGGTTAGCCTTGGCCAGCAGCCAAATGCTCACTGTTCCTTTCTGCCCCTTTTCCATGCTTTTCCCCAGCTCCAGGATGAGCCCTTCCACAGGTTGCAATCTTCCAGGATAAACCTCCTCCCTGTGAGCCACAGGGGAATCTCCGCTGACAAATTATTGGGATAGAAGAAACAGGCTTTTTTTAGCCTTGGGTGTGGGGTGGAGGGTTTAACATTGGGTTTTGGGGTTTTTTTTTGGTGCAAATATTGAATTGTAGCTGACTGAGGTGTGGTGTTTGCTGCTTTCCCTTGCAGCCCCCACAGGTACCTGCTGTATGACATGGTCGAGTACATCTACGCCGTGTCCCACCACCCCTTCCTTCCCTACCCACTGCCACGGCCTCTCTACCGGTAAGTGGCACCCTCATTCAGCGAGCTCTGGGCAGCACAGCTGTCTAAACACCTGTCACATGGCTTATTTACTCTGCCCACTTGTTATTTAACGTGGTGGGCTTGCAGAAGTTGCCTTTCCTGAGGTGCTTGCTAGCCAGTTTTCAGCCTTCAGCTCAGGGACAGGCCTGGTCCATGAAATGCGTGCTTGTAGCGAGTTTAACGTAGCTGTTCATTCCAGGGTCATTTCTCCATGACATCTAGGGACAGGATGAGAGGACATAGCCTCAAGCTGCACCAGGGGAGGCTCAGGTTGGACATCAGGAAGGATTTCTTCACAGGAAGGGTTGAACATTAGAATGGGCTGCCCAGGGAGGTGTTGAAGAAACAACTGGACGTGGCACTCAGTGCTCTGGTCTGGTTGACAAGCAAAGGTTGGACTTGATCATCCTGGAGGTCTTCTTCAACCTAAGTGATGCTGTGATTGAATGGCTTTGCTGAGCCAAGAAGTAACAAAAGGTACTAATTCAATAAAAGTAGCACAACAAATGCTTTTTGATAATGCCACTGGGAAAATCTGTGTATATGCTGTTGACTGTAGGCCCTGACAGATTTTTTTATTGCACAATGTTAAGGATCTGCTGCTGAGCCAGGGTCTGATCCTTAGGGAATAATCACATCATTTTGGAGTGCTACACCAAACAGTAAATGTCAGAAGTTGCCCACAGCACAACGGAGCTGTGTTATTATTTGGCGTCCCGGTCCTCCTCAATTTTAGTACAATGCAAGTTAATAGGCTTAATCAGTCACCAGAGTTAGAACCCTCCTGCCAGTAGGAAGGACTCAGCACTGGAGCCATGGAAGTGCTGATGGATAATGCTTGGAACATCCTAAACTCCTGTGGCTGTTCCTGTATTGGCTGCAAGAGGCACCAGGTTGTAAAATGGCTCAGGTGACAGAGCAGCTTGTTGAAAAGGTGCTATGTGGGTGTTTTGTAATTTTATTCACATTTGCTGCCATCCATGTTATGCTTTTTTATTTATGGGCTAAACTAAGTGATAGTTCATATTTTTGAGAAAAGCATGCACCTGAAAGGCAGATGAGCCTGGTTGTGTTTATGTGCAGTAAGTCAGTAACACCCTCATCTGCCAGGGGAGCGCTTCAAGCACTTCTGCTGTTCAGTAAGAGATTCTGCTGTTGGTTCCGAGACACTGAGCAAGAGCTGCAACATTATTCTCTTTTCCCTGTAAGATGTCCTTTCCTTCAAGTGAAACTTCATTTTCTGAAAACTGCAGCTATCCCAATCCTCACCCTTTTTATAGACTGCTCCAGATTCTACCAGCCTGTTTGTGTCGCTGATAACTCATTTAGTTGTCAGCAAGTGTGTTTTCTCCTGGAGGCATTGAATCCCAATTCGTGACTAATTGGATTGCTGCCTACACTGGCAGGGAACAGAGTTTGGATGAAAGGCAGGGCAAGACTAAACCCTCTGCTGTGTGGAGAATTGGACATGGAGTTTACTTTCCCCACCCACTGATGTTCATTTTAATTTCTAGAGATCTGCTTCTCCATTCCATAATGAAAGATCCAATAATTCAGGACCAGTTAATTACCAGAAACATAACTAAGAACTTGGTGGCTGGCTCATCTAGTGCTTTTATGAACTCAGAGCTTGCAAGAACAGCTTCAGAACAAGCTTTTGCTCGCCATTTATTAAATATGAAATAATTTTTACCAGATTTCTGTGTATTTGGATAAATGACTGCACTTTTGCAATATTTCTTCTGTTCACAGTTTAGTTGCAAGATTCTTTGAGATGAATCCATTTGAACCATGGTTGACACGGGACAAGGTGGAGCGGGTAAGTGTGGGTCCAGCCAAAAATCCCTCTTGGGAAATGTTTTATTGTGCGTTTGCAACTTTCACTTGTAGTTCTGCATTCCCAAAAACACAGGGAATTGAAAACAGCCAAAACTAGAGCTTGGATGAGCAAAGTGAATGGGGGGGCAGTGCTCCCCACTCTTAGTCAGTTTATGTACCTCTAGATGCATTAAAATCACTTCCATTATCCAGGGAATGGTGTTTTTAACAACGGAAGTTGAACTGACACCCTGCACACGTTCTAAAATCTTGCTTAACATTCAGGTGTGTTTCTTGGGAGAATGGTGCCACTTCATGTTTATTCCTGACTTCTCAGGGTGTTTCACTGGGGGTGGAGAAATAATTTGCAAAAAGCCAACTGCAAGCAAGGAAGAAGTAGGAATTAGTGTCAAAATTTGGCGTATGTGTAGGCTAGCAAAGATAGTTGTGTACATTCCCTAGGCTTTCTGCTTTTTAAATTATGGAGTGACTCTCCCAACTCTTTTGCAGCATTGGAATTTCAATGTATTTTGTATTAACACAGTATCAATAGCCAATTTAACCTGATTGTCCCCCAGGATATAATTCTAAGATCTCCAAAAACCTTTCCTCCAGCTGCCTTTGTAGTTTCTTGAGTTACATCTCATGAAATAAGTTTGCACCAAATCACTAAAACTGCTGCAAGTCAGCTGTAGCATAGATAGTGTAAGAGGGAGTTCTCCATGTCACTTCTGGGTCTGATCGTTCCTCATTCTCAGCCTTTCTTCCTTAAATAACCTGTACAACATTAGATGTGTTTGACTTAAAAGACCTTTCAAGGAACATCAGCATAAGAGAAATCTCTGTTTTCTAGCATTTAAGTCATATGGGTTGTATATATTGTAATAGAATTAACTATTTGTCCTCTACAGAACCATGTTCTATGCCATAAACAGAGCAAAACAAGCTACCAGAGGTGATAATTCAACACACATTTTCTTGACAAATCAGAGTATCCATAATTGGAGTTCAAGTACAGCCTTGGAGTTCTGCTTAATTTTGCACTTACAATGCAGTAACCTCCCTGGTAATGTATGGAGGGAAAAGGAAGGCACTTCCTGCATGGTATTTATTCCTGAATTACTAAATAAATTAAAGCCTGAAGGACTTTTTGCTGGATGAATGCCTGTACCTCCTGTTGAAGGTCTTGGTACTCAAGACCTTGTGTTATTATGCCACAGTTCTGTTTGAATCTTTCCTCTTCTTTCGGCAGGAGAATAATTGCACTGAGTGTAAAGCTGTTCATTTCAAGTGAATTATCTTTTTCTTTTTTCCCTTACCCTCCCCATTCTTGTTGAAGTTCCACACAACAGACATGACACATCCTGACCTTCCTGGATTTGAAGAGCTGGGGATTGAGCCAACCCCCCTGGAACAAAAAGCCATCGAAGTGCTGCGCCGTCACCGCAGGTTCCGCTGGTTGGACGCTGAGCTGGAGGAAGCGAAGCCAAAAACACAGCCCATGTAACAGCTGGCAAGGGGCGTACTCAGAGCTTCTTAAACTGCCTTGGGATGACCCAACTTCTTTGGAGAACTGTGTACATACTGAGTAAAATGTATTAATCATGTAAGCTGTATTTCACCAGTGTTGTCTTTTCAGTTAAGGGGGGACTGTCACTGCAACGCAGGTTGTCCCTTTCTCCACTGGCTCTCAAAGCAAATGTATCACTGAGCTTTAGGTGCTCAAAGGGTTTCAAGAGTGTTGCAGTTTGGGACTGGGTCACCCAGAACCTGTCCTTTCCAGTAGGGGTTGCTGGGAGTGCTACCTATTCAGCCTATGAGATCTCAGACAAACCCTGGTTTTAGGTTTTTCACTCTTCTGAACTTGGTTTCTGAACACAGCTCTTAAAGAAAGTGGCAGCCTCCTTTCAGGGAGTTGTAGAGAGCCACAAGGTCACTGAGCCTCCCTTTCTCCAGTTAAACATCCCCAGCTCCCTCAGCTGATTGCTGTAGCCAGAGAGCAGAATCTCTCACTCTTTCTGTATTGCTAAACTACTGTGAAACTCTGGGGCAAAGTGTTTCTCAAATTTCAAGAGCTTCCACATTTTGTTGTTCCACATTTTGTTGTTCCACATCAAAACTGCTGCTGCTCTGTGAGAAAGAGGTGGGGTCTTGTGATAGTGTGAGATTTTTGATCCTACCTTCGAAGGAAGTATTAAATTGGGTCTCATGGATTGTTTATTTTTCTTTTGATAACAGAAGTTCAGTGCTTTTAAAATAAATCTGCCAGTTCAAAAGCTAGAGCAAACTGGAAGTGCATATTGTTAGTAATTTGAGCTTCAACTTTTATTATTTTTAACTGCCAGCTTTTCTCTATCAGACCCTAACTCTGTAGTCTCATTAGCACTCATTTGCTAAGTGTGGCCCTGATCTTGATTTATTGCATGTTGCTCACATCCTGCTGTGAAAGCACTCGTGTTCCTGAGCTGCTTCACAGGAGTACAGAGAGATGCAATTATCACGTAGCCCTGCATGGCTAACGAGCAGTTTCCATTTTCAGATGGCAAAGTGCTGCAGGAAAAGCTGGCAAAGACAGTGTTGGAATGTGAGGTGCCAGTTCTGGAAGTGTTTCTCATGGTGCAGTGATTTATTTCCCCCCCTGCCATTCAAAGCACAGCTTTTCCAGTTGTACCCCTGAGCTCTCCTACAGGATCTTAATTCAGCCAGCCATTAGAAACTGGAAAAGGGGTGAATATCCATGAGAGGTTTACTTGAAGCAGCTGTTCCACATCAGGAATATGGGTAAAGTGGAGCATTACACCACATTTTGCCTTACACAACACTTCCCACCCTGCAGAAGCTATGCTGTGATTTCTCCTTAGTTACCTTTCTGAAGCCAATTCCTTTGTAACACAGCTCTGAGTGCAGAATTGCTGTAATCTGTAGAATTGCTAAGGTTGGAAAAGACCTCCAAGATTGAGTCCAATCTTTGGTTACCACTTTGACAATTGGACCACAGCACTGAGTGCCACATCCAAGGGTTTCTTGAGCACCTGCAGGGATGGGGATTCCACTGTGTCCCTGGGAAGCCCCTTCCAGTGCCTGGCCACACTTTCCATCAAGAAATCCCTCCTGATGTCCAACCTGAACCTCCTCTGGCACAGTTTGAGGCTGTTTCCTCTTCTGTCCCTTGTTCCCTGGGAGCAGAGCCTGATCCCCCCCAGCTCTCCCCTCCTGTCAGGAGTTGTGCAGAGCCAGAAGGTTCCCCTGAGCCTTTTTTCTCCAGGCTGAGAAAATCTTAAATGTTTCTCCAGTTGCTTAGAGGGCAAGTTTTAATGACTGAGAGGAGCATTCATGCTGGCAATAATTATTCTGTAGTTACTTTCTCCCTGCTCTTAGTTCTTCTTTTCCCCCTGCCCTAAGAAATGCACGTGAATACAATTCTATGAAATGAGATCAAGGATTGTTACATTTAAAGTAATCTGAATTCTGAGTAATTAATGAGACTATTATTGCAACTTGTGAGAGGTCGGGGGGCTGAATGTGAAGGGCACTGACAAAAGAGCAAAGGGAAGCTGGTGGCAGAACAGAACAGTGATGGGGTGCTGCTCTAGGTCTTTCCTGGGCTTGCTCCCTAAACACCATTCCTTCTTGGAAAAGCTTGACATCAGCTGGGCATGTTACAGTGTTACAGCATGGAAACTACCTTTCTCATCGTCACCAGGGAGCATCAGGGCTTTTGATTTTGTTGTCGAGATTCTGGTTTGGAACAGGACATCCAACCCACAGCTGGAGAAGCGTCTACAGCAACATGTGTGCATTGCTTTACCCCATAGCCACTGCCCTGGCTTGCACTGGATCGCCAGTAGTAGGAGCTGCTGCTTAGCAAATCCTGATCCCGGTTTTCCATCCACTTCTTCCGAAACCTCCTTGCCCATCCTCTGGGCTGATACAGCGGATTAAAAAGCCATTAACTACCTCCCTTCAAACTTCTTTGTATGTACACATCCAAAGCGTAGTGGTCAACAGCTCACTGTCCTGACGGACATCGGGGACAAGTGGTGTCCCTCAGGAGTTCATACTGGCACCAGTGCTATTTAACACCTTTTTTAATGATGTAGCCAGAGGGATCGAGTGCACCCTCAGGAAGGCTACCGATGGCACCAAAGCAGAGTTGTCACACCAGAAGGACAGGATGCCCTCCAGAGAGAGCTGGCACAGGTTGTCCAGAGCAGCTGTGGCTGCCCCTGGCAGTGTTCCAGCCAGGCTGGATGGGGCTCTGAGCAGCCTGGGCCAGTGGAAGGTGTTCCTGCCCATGGCAGGGGGTTGGAACCAGATGATCTTTACCCTTCCAACCCCAACCATTGTGTGATTTTTTGGCAATAGAGGTGCATGTTCCTTGCTTGAAAACCATTGAGTTCACCTGTCTCGAGACCTTACTGTTGCAAATCTCCCCTACACAGAGGAGATGCCTCTCAGCTTCTGGTCCCTGGTCAAAGCAGTCTGCACCAAGAAACAGAAACCCTGTTCTGCCAGAGGAGCACCCCAGCAGCTGTAAGGAATTTGTCCAACTGCCTGCACCTGAGGAGGCTTTCAACTGTGCTCAGGTGTGGCTGGAGGGAAGACTGGGGGCAAAGGTGACAGCAAACTGCTTAAAGCAGCCCTGGGTGGGGCGGGGGCTCAGTTTGGTTCTGGCAGTAGTGGTTGTGGGAGCTCTGGTGAGCTGCTCGTGGAGCTGCTGCTTCCCTTCAGCCTGCAGTGCCTGTGGTAAGTCACTCTTTTGCCTTTTTGCTATCTGAAATATTTGTCATGGGCTTTAAAGGTTCAAGGATGGATGGTTTTGCAAGCTGGAGCTTCAGTGAGCAGCTGAAGAATTCTCCCCTGGAGACATCTGGTTTCTTCTGTGTCTTTGGTTGGTTTCTTGGGTCTACAGTGGCATCAGCACCTCTTTTGTCCCTGTTAAGGTGTTTGTGTTTCTCTCTGCCATGGAATTAACTGCTGTGGAAGACTTAAATTTATATTCTAGTCTTTCCATGAGTGGGTAAAGTGCAGGTTTTGTCCTCTGTGAATTTGTCCCCTGTCTTTGGCCAACAGGACTTACTGAGGGAAGGGTGGAAAACAGGAGCACATTCACATTTTGTAGGTACAGGTTCATTAGGAAGTTCACCTCTAGCTAATGTTGCTGTTAATTAAAATAAAGCTCGTGCTGCCACTGCATTTTTTGAACTTCTGAAGGCTGAGGGCAGCCGGGTCAAAGTAGAGTTTGTGTCCCAAGAATGTGTCAGAGCAGTAATTTAGTAACACAATTGAGTAAAAATAAAAACAAAATATTTTGTTTCCAGTTTTGCCAGCATTTTTCTTACCTGTTTCTCTCACATACACCTCACTCTTTGTACCTGTAAGTTGGGCTTGGGTAGGAAAGAAAGAGCCACTCATTTTACCATGTTTGTTTCTCCCCAGACCGCCTTATTCCTTTCTTTTTTGCTGCCCTTAGAGTTTTCCCAGCTGCACTTCAGTGCATCTTTAACAAAAGAAGAATAATCTCTCACATCCTTGTGTTTTCTTGAAACCAGAAGAATCTAGTGATACAGCATAAATTAAGTTATAATCCCCTTCCCCATTAATTAGCTTCTACTGTAAATAATTGAAATTTTTTCATGCTAGTCTTCAAAACCTGGCTTAAGTGTCTTTGAAATTTCTAATATCAATGCTTGCTAACCCTTTGTGTGAAGAAATTCTCACGGAAAGGTTTTATTCTGTAGTGTCTGGTGGAACAGAAAGAAGAGCTGGCCTGGAGACAGGAACTATTTAAAGGACTATTAACTGCTAGGTTCTGTAAGGGGAAACTAAATCAGAGAACAGACAGAATCATTTAATCTGTCTCTGGGGGATTTGATTAGTTCTGACCAGACCTTGTGTGGTGAAACTGTGATAATCAATAATAAGATAATAATAAAAAATCCAGACTGCTTTCATGCACATCTTTTTTTACTTGACTTCTCTACAGTCAGGAGATAAATTTAGATTTACCTTTTCATTTCCCTCCCTCTTTGTGAAACTGCAGCCCTGTGGAAACTTCAAGTGTGCTTGTTATCAGTGGGGTATGGAGCCCTGCTTGCATCAAGTGTGCTCCAGTCAGGATCAGCATGTACTGTTGAGCCAAATTATCATTGGAGTTTCATCTGTCTTGTGTCAAAAGCAAGAGAAGAAAAATTGTAGTTTTCAGGAAGTTTGATTATTTACATTGGTTTCACCTGTTTGTCACTATTCCTGTCTATATCACAGCACAAGTTTTCCATTCCAATACAAAGTAAGGTCCCTTCATTCTCTAGTTTAATTTTTTTCCCTTATTTTGTTGATGTTCCTAGGCTTTGTTGATACTATTTAACCTGCTGTGCATCTCTCTTCCTGTACCCATTTTCCAGTGCAGTGCATTTTGCATTAATTTTCTGGTACATAACCTGAGTTTGTTTTAAATATTCAGCAGACTGGGAGCCTTTTTCCCTTGTGCTGAGATCCAGGTGAGGTGAGGACATCCACCAGCTTGGCAATTAATTACCAGCACTGAGAGGGCTGAAGGGCAGAGGTGCTCACGATCAGCCACCCAAAAGCCCTCAGTAAACTGTGAAAGACCATGGACTGTGACTGGCAGGGAGGATCCATCAATCCCACAGGGCAGATCAGGGTCATATTCCATCCTCTGTGCCTGGAATCTGGGGCTTTGCATGGAGCTCCCCGCTTGAAACAGAGCACTGGCAGTACCTGGGTGTTCAGTTCAACTATCCGTAGCAAATGTTAGCAATTTAGCAATAATTTTATCCATCCCTGACACCAGCAGGTTCTGTCTCCAGTTATCAGTCATGGCTGTAATCTTAGATTAGATTTCAAACCACATTTTTCCTGATTTTCGGGAGACTTGGCGTTACTTCGGAGCGTGTTTCTCCATCTGTTCACTGTGAATCTACTTGGAGTGCCTAGCTCTTCCAGACAAGGCAAAATGGTACCTGGAGGTGAGTGTTTGCCTGCAGAATTCCCCAGAAATGTGCCATCTGTTTCCAAGGGCTAAAGCAACAACGGTAACGGCAGCAGCTTTGAAGCCGAAGCCACACCTTCCTTGAGCCCTGCTGTGATGGGAACACAGAGCTCTGAATTCAGCTCTGAAGTCAGTGCTGGCTCCTAATTCCTTTTGTATTCCTCTTGCAGTGGTTCAAAAGAGATTTGCAAATGTAGGTCAGTTCTATGTGGATTATTTAACAGGAATTCTAGCTGGAAGTGTTATTTATGCAAGTGTCAGGACTCAAATCTGGGAGCCCCACGGTGCGATGGCACACATCTTCCAGCCACTACTTCTGTGGGAAGGGGAGTTGGATAAAGGGGAATTTCTTGTTGTCCACAGGCAATCTGAGGAGACATTATCAATTTGTATAATTCAAGGAGTAATGATGCTGTGCTAGAGCTCTACACTGAGAGCCACAGCCAAAAAAAGGAAAATATTTGCAAACCTTTATGTGCAACTCCTTAGCATTGCCCAAGTTTGTTTTGCACCTCCTTTAGACTTTGAATTTGTGTGTCTGCTGGGTTGATTTTTTTGTTGAAAGGGTGCAGGTGCCATTAGTGTGGATGAACTGAGCCTGGCTCCTTCACCCCACCCTAGAAATGCTCCCAAATGTGTTCAGCTCAGTCTGCACTGAGCTCCGTGTCTCTGGGACTGGCATGCAAGTCACGTGGTTTAAGCAATAGCACACTGTGCTGCAATCTGCTGCATAATTATACACTTAATTAGAGTCACAGTTTGCTACCTATGTCACACTGTGACAGGGCTTGCTGCTCTTTAGGGAGGGCAAAAAAACCCTCGTCTGCTTATAGCTCAGAAAAGCATCATAACCGTTGATTTTCTCCCTGAAGGTTTGAGTTCCTCTTAGAAGAACCTGCAGAACAGATTAGATCTCAAGTAATTACTGTTTATTAAATGTTGGTGGTGAACATCCCCCAATTAAAACAGGCCTTTGGGCTTGCAGGGGAACAGCCCTGAGAACAAGATGATTGTTCAAACACTCTCAGAGCTGTGGGATAAGCAGAAGGGAAATGTCAGTGTGTGAGTTCTGAGGGAGCTGTGATTGAGAGCTCTTACATGACCGACACAGAATGGCCTGGGGTGGGAGGAACCTCAAAGCCCACCCAGTTCCAACCCCCTGCCATGGGCAGGGACACCTTCCACTGTCCCAGTTTGCTGCAAGCCCACCCAGCCTGGCCTGGAACACTGCCAGGGATCCAGAGGCAGCCACAGCTGCTCTGGACACCCTGTGCCAGGGCCTCACCATAGGGTGGAATTTCTTCCCAAAATCCAGTATAAACCTCCTCTCTGTCAGTGTGAAGCCATTCCCTCTTCTTCTGTCACTCCAGGCCCTTGTAAAAAGTCTCTCTCCCTCTTTCCTGTGGCTCCCTTCAGGCACTGGAAGGTCACAGTGAGGTTGATATCTCATGAGTGAATCACCTTCACACAAAGCAAACATGCTCTTACTTGTTATTCTACAAAATATCTCTCTTCAAAGTATCTTCCTTACACAAGTTAAATTTGCCTTAAACCTGTCCATGATGGGCACTGCTTGGGTGTCAGCAAGCATGAAATAGCCTTAATTTACCATTATTCATTTAAAATAACAAATGTTTTGGAATGGAGGTGTCCATGGGTCTCTGAGCATCCTGGAATAGTGGAAGGTGTCCCAACCCCATGGCAGGGACTTGGAATGAAATGATTTTTAAGGTCCCTTCCAACCCAAGCAATTCTATGATTCTATAATTATGTCATTTGATCCTCTACAGAGAAATCCTTCCATCCCTCTCCATGAAATGAGATGAAAAAATGGGCATGAATAAAATTTTATTTCTCACCCTGTTCATCTTCTTCCTTTCCAGATAGAAACCTTCCAAGTGTCTGACTTCTCGAAGCCTCCACAGATGGGCTGTTTCCCTAAGCCCGACACTGCAGCAGTGCCGTATTTCAGGGACTGTCAAAGTGTCCACGCTTTTAAACGTTCAGAAACAGAAGCCAACATTTTCCCTTTTAAGGGGGGAGTCCTTCACAGCATCTTGCTGGTGCAACTATGGCAGATTGCGTTTGCACAGACCCTGCTAGGCTGCTGTGAAGTTGATTACTGTGCATTTCACTGAGCAGTGCCAGGGTTTAGAGCCTGTGCTGTTCATTAGGGAGGTGATTGTCCCTCCGTGTGTCCCTCGGCGCTGGTGAAGCCACACCTCCAGGGGTGTGCCCAGTTTTGGGCCTTTCACTTCCAGTAAGGTCCCTTCTGTTCATATCATCTCAGCCTCTCCACCATTTCTTCACAAACTGCTGGTCACGCTCTCCCTCCTTCCCCATTCTTAGTTTAAAACTCACCTCGTCAGGCTGGACAGTTTTCTGTCTTGGCTTTTTTAACTGTGGTGATTTCATCACCTCAAAAAGATGACTAGAACAGGAAAGATTCAGTAAACTTTGACCAGAAAAGTGTTTCATACCTCTGATCTGTAGCAGTTTCCCACAGTGCTGTTTAGGGTAATTTCTCATGCATGCAGGGTGCACACAGCCCTTAAATCCTGCAGTGGAAGAACCGCTCAAGCTCTGTGTCAAAAAAGGGCTCCTTTGCCCCCTTCTCACCGAATGCTGTTCCAGAACTTCAAAGTTCTGATCCTTAGAAACTTCTCCCCGATTTGCAACCACATCTTTCCTCAGAGGGAGCAGATAAACAAGTTCATATGTTCTTCTTAAGCCACAATTGTCTTTTAGCTTATAAATTTCTCTCCTTTTTTTTTTATTTTTGCCACCTGAGAAACCAAAGAAGCAGTCAACTTCAACTTCTCAGGCAATTTCATTTTCAACTTCATTTCCTTAGGCAAGATAAAGTAAAGATTTGATCTTAGTCTCTTTTCATTCAAAATATTTTCTTAACTGCCTTCACAGTCTTGTCCTATTGATCGCTTGTAGTCATCCTGTAATCAAGCAGTAAATGGAGCCTTGATTCTTTTTCAGTCTGAGCACATAACAGAGGAGAAATTCTGATCGATCTTGGAATAGACACTGTTTACTTGTATTTCATATGATTTCTGTAATTATAATCCTTTAGTTTGTCCAATTTTTTTTGATTGATTTCCCAGCCTTTCTGGAAAAGCCTGATTTAACAAACTAATGATATGGCTCTTCAGCATCTCATCTTTCAGCACATGGGGGTGTTTCTTCACCTGTAGGATTTTGTTCATTTTAGAAGTGATACCTGGAGCAGAAACTATCAACTATTTTTGGCAATGAGAATGAAAAACCAAGCAAACCACAAAGCAACCAAATCTCCTTGTCCTCTCCACTTAAAGAATAAATGTTTTATGCAAGACACTGCCTGTGGGGGAAAAAGCAAACAAACAA
>VXBU01008670.1:261337-284550 GCA_013400315.1 Bombycilla garrulus | reverse complement strand
CATAACTGCTTAAAGTATAAAAAGGACAGGAAAAAGTTTGTCTCCATTTGTGGTAGGAATATTGGGTGGTCCTCAGCTTTGAAAATAAGGTTATGGGGGTAGGGAGGTTATTGCAATGTACAAATTGACATCTACGTGAACCAGTTTTGCAGTTTAGGGAGAGTGTGTTTCAAGGGTGAATGAAGTGCCTCTGGAGGCCACAGGCAAAGAAATTTCATTTTATTGTCAACAGAACTGAGATTTTTTAGAAGGAATTATTGATTTTTGCAAACGTTGCTTCCACCCATTCCCAAGGCTCAAAGTCCTCCCGCAGAGCACGGCTCTAGAGCAAACTTTGTGGCTGGTGTCCAGAGGAAGGGCAGGGGGTTCCCTGATTTCTTTCTCCACAGCAGGAGCCCTGGGAGGTTTTGGAACTCTTCTTGGAGGTTTTGCTGCTCTTGAACGTGAGGCACTTCAGAGCTGGGTGAGGCTCAGGGTTGTGTGAGGAGCTGCTGCTCTCAGCTGGATGCTGCACGGCTGAACGAGCAGCCTCAGGGTGAAACACGGGAAAAGAAGGTAAAAGCATTCCTTAGGATGGAGCTACCAGGGTGGGGACTCTCCTCAGCCGAGTGGAGAGTCCCCCAGTTGCCAAAAGGGACACAAAAGTTTGGAGGTCACGGCGAGTTTAGGTGAATGCAAGGCAGCAGTTCATCCAGGTTAGTCCAGTGCAAGTGTAGTACACACAAAGCCCAACGCTGAAATATTTACAGACTTTAGGAAACATTCAGAAAAGAGGCCTTGCTGCTTTGTGTCTCTGGTAGTTTTGCATTACTTAAATTCCTTCCTAATCTATTTGTCTTTTTGTTCCTTGAACGGTTCTCTCTGACACCTTTGAAATTGATTTTATCATCCCTATGAAACAATAGAAATAAAAACCCCCTCAAAAAACTCTTGTCAGGTTGCACGTTTTTCAAAGGGCCGCAGTACCTTTGGCTGAAGATTTGGAAGCAGAACAATTCTTTTTTTGCCTTTTACAGCAGCCAGATCAAGTTCTTGCTGGGCTTTGACCCATCTGATTTTCTCCCTGCAGATCCTCACCCCATCCCTGTAGTCCTCTGCAACAGCTGCCCCTTCTTCCAAAGGTGATGAACAAGTTTTTTTTTGTCCTGAATTCTAGCTAAATCTCCTTGTTCATCCAAGCTGGTCTCCTTCTCCAGCATCTCATCTTTCGGCACATGGGGGTGTTCCTGCACCTGTAGGATTTTGTTCATGGAGAATTTCCAGCCTTCCTGGTCTCCTTTGCCCTTCAGCACTGCCTCCTTAGGGGCTCTGTCATCCCAAACATCCCAAAGTTTGACCTCAGGAAATCCAGGGAGGGAGTTCTGCTGGCGCCCCTCTCTCCTTCTCAGAGCATCAAACCCTCATCGCTCTGCCCAAGGCAGCCCCAAGCCTCACATCTCCCACCATTCCTTCTCTGGCTGCTTTCCCTCATCAGCTCCTTCCCAGCTGTGCCAGGAAATTCTCTTCCAGGCGCCTCCTGTCCCGTTTCCCCTCCGCAGCATTTCAGAAACCTGGTCAATTGAAGTCTCCCACCAGAAGATGATGTTCAGAGGTAGTCAGCAAATGAAATGACATGTGGATATTCACTTTCTCCCTCAGGGATTGTGACTGGGGAGTTTTGATTACTTTGGGGTTTTAAGCATTTTTAATCTGCAAATCCCAGTGTGCTGGCTTCAGGCAGAAACTTATTTTGGAGCAGGAGAGGGTCTCAAGGTAGGTTTGAAATTAGAGAAGATATCATTAATTTTAGGTTTCTGTCCAGGCTTGCAGCTGCGCACAGCTCTAGTCCTGAAATAATTGTGTGGGAAGTAAAAAGTTCTGAGCCTGCAGTTTCAGGTCTGTGGTGAGAACTCCTGTATCTTCTCTGATGTGATGCAAGTAGAAAGGTTTTCATCATGAGAGTTGTTCACTGTTGGTAAAGCTCCAAGAGACAGTGAAATCTTCATCCTTGGAGAGTCTCAAAACTAGGTGATTTTTCATGGAATCATATCAAGAATGGCTTGGCTTGGAAGGAACATTAAAGATCATCAAGTCCAAGCTGTGGTTACTGTGAGTGATCACTGGGAAACCAAGGAGCTGGGATCCAGACAGCAGCCTCTCCATCTCTGTGCGTGGATGGTGTGCACCCAAAGCTGTTACCAGTTTAAATAGAGTCTGAAGACATCTCTAGATCACAATTTAGACACCTTTGGGGCCCCCCTTGGGGATACAGGGAGCTGAATTTCACCCAGGAGTTGGAGTTCCTGTGCCTGCTGTGCCACCCCGAAGCCAGGACAGGCACTGCGCTTTGGAAGGGCTCTCCAGCACCCTCCAAGGAAAACCAGATTGATGGAGAGGAGGAGCTGATCAGCCATCCTCTTTAATTGAAGAGATTTTCTTTTCTCTGTGGCTGTTTGTGTTTATTTTTAATCACTTCAAGCCGCCCTGGGACCACTCTGCCTCGGCGTCTGCTTGTCTTGAGATTTGTGAGGGATGAGCTGCGAATTAGGAGTGCTCAGTGTTGAAGTGCTTTTTCATCCAGGAGGTTTAAGGCACCTGGCTGAACTTCCAGACAAATCTCCTTAGTTCCAGCATGATGGCTTACTGTAGATCCTGAAGAGAGATGCTCAATCAAGAAATTCGACATGAGCTTCAGAATTCATTGATGGCAGGGCTGATTTCTTTGTTTTCTTTTTCCATGCCTTTCCCCCTCAATTTTTGGTCAAGTTTTGTAGTTTTGTTTTTTTTTTTTTTTCTTGTTAAACTTTTCCACATTTCATTTGAGCCATTTCAAAATAAAGTGGGCTTCCTCCTCTCTTCCTTCCTAAACAACCCTGTAGCTGAGAAACTAAGCCTATTACTACAGAAAAAATTAAATTTCCAAGTGATATCCTGCATTTCAGGAGTCTTTCCCACAGCTTTGAAATCAATATCTGCCTGTCTGGGGCAGATTTCATCTCCTCTTTCCCCTGTGGAACAAGGTGCTCCCAAAGCCTTTAGGTCTTTGGAGTTGGAGAAATGCAACTCCACTTGTTCCTTGTAAACACGTTTTGAAAACAACGGAGGAAAGCTGCATAATTCATCAGAGAAGAGTTCTGTTTTCTAACAGGCTGAGCTGCATCTCTTCCCACTTCCTCCTTCTGTTGATACTCACCCCTGATTAAAGCCAGGAACATGCAGGCACGGATTTAGCTCCTGATGTGTCTCCCTCACTTTCCAAAACGTTAACAGAGCACTTACACGAGCTCCCAGCAAGCTTAAAATGTGGCCACGCCGTAGGAAGACTTTGCTGAATTTCTCAGACAGGGATCAAGATGCAGGCTCTGAGCTGCTTCCCCTGCTCCGCAGCCCTCGTGTGACCACTGCAAACCCAACATTTCAACTTTTTCCTAAGGAATGTGTGTGCAAACACCCAGGGCACACACCAGGAGACACCTGAGCTCTGGAGCTGATCATATCTTATTTCCTGCACGGGCATTCAAGGATGAATTGTGTGAGGATCCTTCGCTGTTAACAACTGTTGAGGGCTCGTTTTTTTTTTTCCCCTTCAAAATTTCCAGGCTTTCTCTGCTCTGTGGAAACTTTCTATATCAGAGATTTACGTCTTTGTGTTGCGTTTTTAGTTGAAATCAGGCAGAGACAAGGGCAGCTGCTTGGGCAGAGAGAAATCAGGTGGCACCTGAGTAAAGAGCAGTTCTTGGACACTTTCAGCGCAGTCCTGCTCCCATGCCGTGTTTTATGGCCTGTTTATAGATGAGGCAGTGAGGATTTCCAAGGCTGATTTGATTCCAGTGCTGCTGGCAGTGGTTTAGAGGAACCCTTGTGTCCTCTGGGGCAGCACCAGCGCTCCTGGGGAGTCATTTCCATCTCACACACAGGAAAAGTTGTGGGACCTTGGCTGTCAGGATTTGGTGCCTCAAGATTCTTTGACAAGGGTTAACTTCACACACACTCCTATTGAGTTTGGGAAATTGATCTAAAAATGTCGCTGTAAACAGGCTCAGTTATTTTAAAATACAGTTTATAACTGACATAAACCAAGCCTGACGTGGGCAGGGACACATTCCCCTATCCCAGGCTGCTCTGAGCCCCATCCAACCTGGCCTGGAACACTGCCAGGGATGGGGCAGCCACAGCTGCTCTGGGAAACCTGTGCCAGGGCCTCCCCACCCTCAGAGAGAATGATTTCTTCCTCATATATAATCTAAATTTCCTTTCAATGTGAAGCCACTCCCTTTTCTGCTGTCACTATATGCTCTAGTAAGTAGTCTTTCTCTCCTTAGCAGATTATTATCAAAATAGTAAAAAGTTGAGGAATAGATACTTGTATAACAGACAATATGTCTGAAATGGATTGTTTTTCCCCCATCCCCAGTAGTAGATCCAGCTCCCTGGATTTACCTCTTGATGAGGGTGTGAGTCTGCAAGTATTAATTTCTATAGATCTTCCAGCTGAGAAGAGCTGCAGGTCTTGGTGCAGTAAAATTTCATAATGAAGTCCTTATTGTAGAGTTTTGGTCTTAAATTTCATTTCAGGTTGGGACCTGATACCAAAATGCTGGCCTGGCTTCAGGATCAAACTTTTATTTTTAATACAACTGATGGGAGCAAAACTCATTGTGTACTTTTCATCAGCAAACAAGTTTCAGAAGTGTATGACAGAGCTCAGCTGTGTGGGATTTGAATGTGAGTGAGTGGCTGGGGCAGGAAAAAATCTCTGGCAGTGTTTGTACAGCATAATACAGCTTGGATATTGCCTTTGGGAAATGTTTTAATGGTGCCTCAAGGCATCTCCTCACTTTATTTTCACATAGAATAGTCCATCTAACATGTCTAATGATGATGGGTGAGAGACTTGATCTAATTCTTCCTGTATTGAACCAAGGAAGTAATTCATGTGCCCTCTTTAGTTAGATATAATCATCACACTAAAAAAACATACTGTGAAAGAGCAAAGTCATCCATGTGAAGATCAGGGTATAAATGCAGATTTTTCTTTTGCAGTAACACTACTAAATCATGTCTTCCCAGCCTGAAAACTCAGTGTTTGCACATGAAATTGCAGAGAAGAGGATATTTATTTTACTTGATCCCTTTGGTTCCCTGCTTAAAGAGTTGAAGAGCTTTGATCTGAAGTTAATAAAAAAAAGAAGCATAATCTGTATAAAACAGATGTACTGGGAGACTTTTCAAATAGCTTTTCAAAAAATTTTTTTGTTTTCCTTGAGGACTAGGATATTGGGCCCAAAAAAAAAAAAAAGCACCTTTTTTTGAGATGCACTGCCATTTTTCAAGCTGACTTTTTAGAGAGACTACAAGAGAAGGTCTCAGTTCTTTGGTTCCTGAGGTGATCCTTGTCCATGCAGATTTGATTCCCCATCTTCCTGTTGGAAAATTCACGTGGTAGAGAGTAGGATTTTTATGATGAGGATGATCAGTGGAGTGGCTGCAGAGTTTCAAGAGGTCTATTCCATATGACTTCTATCTTCACTTCTGTACGAGCAGGGAGTTGCCAGAGTTCTGCTGAGGAGCTTTTGAAGAATCATGGAAGGCTGGAGGGCGCCTCTGGGAATTGCCACCAGGGCACACCAGCCGTGGCTTTGCGTGTCTGGATCTCAAAGTTTTTGATGATGAAGTTTCTGTGACACAGGAGCCCTTGAAAAATGACACCTTGTCATTTGTGTTAACTCTTCCCCCCACAAAAGCCTTGCAGGAATCCGTGGCTAAAGGGGAAAAAATGTGCCCACGGCTGCAGAAATAAAGATTAATTGGTTTGTTGCTTTTCAAATGAATTGGGGTATCATATTTTAATAGTTTAAGCTGGTTCTATATTTAGCACCTATACTTCTAGAAAAGATTAAAAGGCTTTTGTTCCACTGATCCTTGGGATAATCAGGCTTCAAATTGGAGATCAGGACATGCAGAATGGGTTAGGGGAGTTAATTATTCAGAAAGTGAACAGCTCAGATTTTTTTCATGTCTTTGAAAAGCTCTAAAGCCTGACTCTTTTTCCCAAAATAGGGGATTTTCATAGAATCAGAGAGTCATAGAATGGTTTGGGTTGGAAAGGGCCCTATGGATCATCCAGTTCCAACCTCCTGCCTTGGGCAGGGACACCTTCCAATATCCCAGGTTGCTCAGAGTCCCATCCAGCCTGGCCTGGAACACTGCCAGGGATCCAGGGGCAGCCACAGCTGCTCTGGGCATCCTGTGCCAGGACCAAGTATTTCTGGATGGGAGATCCCAGCTCTTTGGCCTTGGCAAAAGCCTGTCAGGGAGTGGAAGGTGGCTTTAACGTGTCTCCAAAGTTTTATATTCAGTTTAATCACGCTTCATTGCCTCAGCTTCTCCTCACAGGAAGCACCCTCAAGGCTGGACAACTTTGGTGCCACTCTACTGAAGGCATTCCAGTTTATTGGGAAAAGATTCCCTGAAATAGCTGTTCGTGCTTTAGGAGCGTTTTATGATTCATCCAAAAGGATGGATAATGGTTGCTAGAACATTTTGACTGGCTTTCCTACAGGCCTGTGCTCAAATATGTGAGCGCAGCATCTGCTTTGTTCCCCTGACTTCCTGTCTGGGTAATCTCTTTAATTTTGTGTCTCCCCCATGACACCCAGCACGTCCTATATTCTTGCCATGGAGAAAATACAGAGGTTTTGCCTTGGACTTGAATGAAGGAAGGAAAAAAAACGGTTCTTTGAGTCTTTGTCTTACTCCTACTGTTCATGTCATTAATTAGGCAAAACAGCAAGGAAATGCTTCTTAGAAATGTACATTCTTTCAGGTAGAAAAAAACCCTGGATATTGCTGCCTATGGTAAATGTAAAAAAGTGCAAGTAATCTGTGTTAATATTGAGTTTTCCTCTCAATTCAGATGAGCACATTGTGGATAAAGCCCTGATTCCCAACCCCTCATGCCACTACAAAGGAATGTTCCTTCCCTTCTCAGACTTGGTGAAGAAAATTACTTCAGGAATAGCAATGGATTATATAAGGCTGTACCCTGGCTATCTGACAACCTCACATCTTCCCAGTAGGCACAGTCCTAACTTTATCCCAGCACAGAGCTCGGGCTAATATGAGTCATCTGATAACCCCCTCATTGTGCACTGACCTCAACCTTGGCCCAAAATAAACAGAAATTCGATTACAAACCTCTCCTTGGTGCTCTCGCCCTCCCTCCAGTGTGTCTGAAGCTCTGGGGAGTGTGGCAGACTCGGAGGCTTCTCTTTCCTTCCCATCCGGCCGTGGTGAAACGGGAGCTGAGCCTCGGGATGGGTTTTGTTTGTCCTCTAAAGAGGCTCTGAGCCCGTGCTCAGTGGGTTCAGCACCTGCTCTGCTCCCTGCAGGTGAGCTGCTCCTGCCTGACGCTGAGCAGGAGTCCTCTGTGACAAGGGAAAAGCTTTGCATCTTCCCCTAAAGGTGGGACATCGTCTCTAGTATCCCATTTCTTCACTTTCCCTGCTTGTGTTACCAGATGGGAAAGATTTTTTGGTAGGTTTATAACTTTTTGCCATTCTCCCTCCCCGACAGCCAGATGCAAGCTGGAGATCTTCAGGAAGAGAATAGGGCACTTGTAGGGGGAAAGAGCAGGGAGCATCAGTGATAGGCGTTTTTGGGATAAGTTTTCCTCTGAAACAAGTCCACTTTGAAGACACAAACCTCTGTCAGTATTGAGGAATGACCAGCTGAGATGGGCTCTGTGTGACTAGAGGGGATGGCACAGTGCCACACAGGGTTATGTGTTGCTATAGGACACAAAAGAACAGACACACACCGCAGCTCAGGTGATCAGAAGAGAGGAGAAGGGGGTTTATTTTTTCTGACTCCAGTATTTATAGTTTTCCAAAAGTGACAGTGGATTGGACAGTGGCAGTGCCACCTCTCCAAAGACACTGCACAGACAAACAGCCCATCAATTTTTCTCCTCCTCTATGAAGGAATGCAAAAACAGTGAGCTGTTTACAGAAAGTGTGTGAGAAAGTTCTTCACAAATATGTAAATATCAGAAGGCTCAGAAAGTCTTACAAAAATCAGGGCGACAGTTATGGGCCTGTTAGAGCACTGCACTGAGCAGAGATAACCCCAAGACAACCTCAGCCCTGCCACTGAGGGGTTTTGTGTCCTTGGGCACTCAGCTTGTGCCTCTATCCCATCTAAAAACAGGGCCCATGTCTGAAGCTGGTCTGTTCCTGAGCCTTACCCTTTTTAGGGAAGGATTTAGGGTTTGGAAGTTTGTTTGGAGAAGATTTCTTGGGGCTAATTAGTGGAAGGTGCTGAGCATCCCTGCACCAAAAAATAAAGCTGCTCATCTTCTAAAGCCTTGATTTAAATCTCACTGAGCTGTTCTCTGTGAGTAAATTACAGAACACTTACGTTGGTCTCTGGAGCAATCCAGTCCTGATTTCTCTTGAAATAAATATTTGAAACTTCACAGTGAAAAGCAGATGTTAAATTCACGTTATTCTGCGGTGCCTCTGCGCTGTTTGCTTGAAGGCAAGCCCCCTTTTCCTGTTCTTGCTGTGCATTGATCATCTGTTCTCCAATATCTGAAACCACTAAAGCAGGAAAGTTATCCGTGAAGAAAAAAAAAAAAGGTAAAGCAACAGTTTTTAAGGTGCATTTGCAGATGCATCATGCAAGAACTGCCTAAAAGCTTCAATAACATTGTCATGTATGGATTTACAAGGGAATGAGTGTTTCTACAGCCCGGGATAATTCTGTAGATAAGCACAGCCCTGGGACCAAACATGCCCAAATATACCTAAAGATTTGTACAAAGCCTGCACTTATTTGGCTTTAATAACTGCCCACATATCTGGGCAGAGAAAAGGTGGATCTGACAAAAATTCCGAGGGTGAGTCAAGAAGTTTGGGTGGAAGGCGCTACTGAAACGTGGAATCATTCTGTTTAAGAAGACCCTTAAAAAGTTGGGACTTGCAGACACCAAACTTTCAGCACTGAACGTGACAGAGAAAGAAAAGATGGTTCTGTTCTGAGAAGGAGCCTACTCACTTAATTTGTACCCAAACCACCCTGGAATGAAAGGATTCTTTCATCTGAACCGTTCAGGCTCAATGCACCTTTTGTTTTACATGAAGCCTGAGGCATTCACCTCCTGTCACTTTGCTGGTGAAGTGTTTTACCTCCTTTATGGTGCAATCAGAAGATCTTTGTATTCAGCAGAATATTTCCTTTTCATGTCAGTCAGTCGGGGAAGATCTGTGCACCTCGTTCCTTTGAAAAACGGATTAATGATTCAAAAGTGCTTTAACTTTGAATGTCCATAGTCAGGCACCTCAGAGAGTGTGATCTTGACTACTTTGGAAAATTAACTTTCTCTTTCCAACAGGCACCAAAACCACACAAACACAGCAGTTTCTTGTGGAAATGGAATAACGAGCTCACACATAAGTTCAAGTTTCTCTGGAAGCAACATTCTTTGAGTCTGGGGTAGGATTGTGAACTTGAGATCAAGTGTAGTGCCTCTGTAATAAGCACAGAAGGAAAAAAAAAGGAGGTGGAGGTATTGGTTTGCTTCCTAAGAAATCAATATGAGATGATTTGGCATCGTGTAGTGCTTGGAACTCATTCTGGAATTCCTTGGTGCAAGTAATGGCAATCACTTGGGAGCAGCAGAGAGAAATCCATTTCGTGATGAACCCCTCATTTTTTGTTCCTCACCCATTGCAATTATCTGAATTGCAATGTTGGTCTGTGCCTCTGACTTTACGTGCAGTCCACCCACTGAGAAGATTCTGGAGCACACAAATTCTGTCCCTCAGAAGTATTTCACTTTGTTTTTCCTCTCGCCACAAATTCTGCCTGTTTTAATACCTTCAGAAGAGCAGCGCTGTAGCTTGAATAACTATCAAGTTTTTATTTTAAATTTAATCCTGTGTCTGTTAGAAGGTCCTAGTCCTTTCAATTTATCTTCTGGTCCAGGACAAAGTTCTGTATATGTTTGGCTTCCTGGAGGTGAGAAGTCATCCCCAGTGTCCTGTGGGTCCCTTGGACCTCAGTTACCCTGAGCTAATCCTGATGACAGCCAGCAAACGTCGGCTTGTTTACCCAGGGATAATCGAGAACGCTTTGCCTCAGAAACAGTGATTGTTTACTGGAGGCTCTTCCACTTGTGTTCCTGAGAGTTAAAAATTGGGGATCTGACAAACCTCCTTTCGAACAATGAGGATGGAAGTCCTTTTTTACTGCAAAGATTTGGGAATTACATTTTAACCAAGGCTGTCTGAGAATCTCCTGTGAGGACAGTTCTCTGATGGAACATGCATATTATTGGGCATCAGCAGCCGCTGAGATTTAAGACCAAGAAAGCGTTTTTATTTCTCTCTCTCCAGGATGAATAGAGGGAGTGATCCTTGGCTCTCTGATCAGAGGAAACTCAGGTGGGGATGAACAGCAGCCACCTTCCTGCCTGTTCCACTCAGCAGCATCCTGGGAATCCAGGCAAAGGGCAAAGCAGAAAGACACAGGAGGCTGCTGCTCAGCCTTATGGTTCTCACAAACAACCACTGCTGAATCCTCTTTTTCCTTAGGAGCAGGCAGGGGAAATGGAGGAAGAAAGAAATGCACAGATAAGGCACCAAACCCCTTAATGACGAGCACTCAGGATTTCCACAGGTGTATTTCTGGTGCAGTGAACTGATTAAAAAGTTGAAGACAGGCACATGGTGTTCCTTTAGATCATCATTTCCTTGGCTGTCAGAGGTCAGGTGAATTCACCTGAGACAAGGCAGCAGTAGAGATAGAAATCATGGAATGGTTTGGGCTGGAACAGACCTTTAAGATTGTCTTGTTTCACCCCTGCCATGGGCAGGGACACCTTCCATTATCCCAGGTCATTCAGAGCCCCATCCAACCTGGTCTGGAATTTCCAGGGATGGGGCAGCCACAGCTGCTCTGGGCAACCTGTGCCAGGGCCTCACCACCCTCACAGGGAACAATTTCTTCCTGATGCCCAATCTAAACTCCCTCTGTTTAAATCCATTCCCTGTCACTGCATCTCCGTGTTAAAAATCTCTCCACATCCTTTTTGTAGGCTCCCTTCAGGTGCTGGGGGGCTGAGCAGTTTGATGTTGCTTTGTTGCCACAGTGCTCTGCTCACTGGATCCGGCTGCAATCTCCCCAGAAATCGGGGACAAGCAGCAGCTGAGACATCTCAGAGCAGGAGCAGCGTGGCCACAGAAACCTCAGAATCTGTCCCTGCAAGCTGGATAGGCTTACGGGTAACTGAAGGAATGCTGGGAGCAAATCCATTAAGTGGGTTTTCAGTAGCACCGATGTCCTTCTAACGATCCGGGCAGAGCAATGACTCTCAGGTCAGCGCTGCCTCTACAAGGAGGTTGAGTTCCTTTTTCAGAACGTGTTCTTGCATTACCTGTGCAGAAACATCTGCCAAAGGCGCCCACTGGAGTGGAAAGCAGCCTGATCCTTCCCGTGCTCCTGGAGGATGTGCCTGGGAGAGAGCACTGCTTGGCTGCAGAGAAAGGAATTTGTGCAAGAGCCTCCCTCTGAAGGCTTGGCAAATATTTTCCTTATTATCCTCCCTCGTAGGTTGTTTGGGAGCACACAGGGAATATTTTACTGGGCTGCAAGGATCCCCGCAGCTCGGCATCAGGTGCTGCAAAGAGCTCAGCATTTGCAGAGTTATCTCAGCATTTGCAGAATTATTGGTCATTTTGGGCTTACAAAAATAGATGTGATCTTTAAGGCTCCCTTCCAATAGCTGGCTCTGATGACAGCTCAAAATGCCTCACAAAATGAAGTGCAGTTAATGCTATTTCTGTCCTGAGCTGATCTATGGGGATTTTTAAATTATTATTCTTAAATATTAATAGCAATGTCTCCACAAATGATCCGAAGTTCAGAATTCCACATTTCCTGATCATTTAGTCAATCCATTCCTCAAGCTAGGTGTTAATTATGCTAAAATGGCTGGAAGAGCTCTTCTCAGCAGGGTGAAAAACTGCAGGATTGGGATCACTGTCCTTAGGTGAAATGGTTCCCTTGGGAAAAATCCTAGAGAAGCTGCTCCTGAGAACCTACTGGGAAGTAAGAGGGGTTTTGTTTGCTTTTTCAAAGTCCAGAATACTTCATTTATTTTTAGATGTCTGGCAGTGTATCTGGCTGCTTTATGGGCACTTAACTCTTCCTAAATTCAAGCGAGGTTCCTTGTTTTTCCTCCAGCACCAAGACGCCAGCAGCAGTTTTGGTTCCACAGAGCTGTCAGTTCAGTTATGTTTGCTTAATTGACAGTCTGATAAAACCTTCTCTGAAAATATTTTGGTTCCAAGGGTTTGACTGGCCCATCAGGGATATGTGACAGGAAAAGGTTAGGAGATGATACATGCTGTTTAGTTGTAGTTTCCTAAAAATCCTAAAATCCTAAAAATCAGCTCAAAGCAGAGCTCTAGAGAGGGTTAGTGTGTGATGATGTGTACAAACAGGAACTGAAATTTCTGGGTTTTCAGGACTGTGGAACTAAAACATGATGGTAACTTCATGGCTCAAATTCAAAAACAGCTTCCATGATAAATTTATGCCTCCTCTTCTTCTTTTAACAAATAGTTTA
Source organism: Bombycilla garrulus (assembly GCA_013400315.1). NCBI lineage: Eukaryota > Metazoa > Chordata > Aves > Passeriformes > Bombycillidae > Bombycilla > Bombycilla garrulus. The sequence goes on along the minus strand of VXBU01008670.1, from coordinate 271,940 downwards.
GGTATTTTCCCACAGAGGATTATTGACTTCAGTGAGAGCAAAATCAGAAAAAAATTTCCAGTCTGAACTGAAGCAACTGGAGTTTGAAACCTTGCTATGGGAAAGGCATTATGCATTTTTCATAGAAAGCAATGAAATATTAATTCCTTTTAGTGACTTAGATGAGCACCATAAAAAAAAAAAAAAGTATTAGAACTGGGGCAAAAGAATTGCATTATTCAACCACATCCTCTTCATTACATGTTATTAAAGAGACGTTCGATATTTTGAGAGGAAAAAGGCTTTTATAGTTCTGGTTATTAGAATAAAAAGTTAAAATTTTGTCAGTCTTGGGAGAGAGAACTGAGGCTGAAGGAGATGTTCCCACTCCTTTCTAAAGAAGCAAGCATCTGTATTATAATTAAGGAATTTTGTTTGACCCTTGTGCTGGAACAGCATTTTACAGAAGTGTTCATCAGAAGAGCCCTCAGCAGTGTTAGAGCCTGGCTCCACTGATTTCCAGGCTCCCTCCCAGTGATCCCAAAAGAGGTCAGAGGGATTCCACCAGCCAAGGAAAACTCCAGCAGTACCTAAGTTACTATAAAAGGCTTCTCCTGAGTCCAAGATTGTGCAGTATTTGTTTCTTTGAGTCACAGCCCATTGGGTGCTGACATCTTCACAGCAAGCCTTGACCTGGTAACGCTATAAAAAGTTAATTTTATGGATTTCTCATTAAACTCCAAAGGGTGGTTCAGGAAGGTTTGTTTTACAGGCAGTCTGTGCCAATTCAGGGTGGGTTTAAAAAAAAAAAATAATGGAAGTGGTGCTGCTGTTGTCCCAAAAGCTGAGGCCTGGTTTGGCAGCCATTAGGAAATTGTTGGATATAAGTGGATAAGACAGATCTAATAGGAGAGATGTCATGGAAAGAGTGTGATTCACTGCTTTGGGCTGTGCCCAGAGCTCAGATCCTTGGTTTAATCTGGTGTTGGGTGCCAGCTCCGTGTCTATGGTTTGACACCAGCACTAGGACAGAGCGCTTTTTTCCTCGGCTCTTGGTGATCCTGAAACTCTTCCTCCCCTTTTGAGGAGCCTTTCCCTCGTGCCTCAGGTTGGTCACATCCCAGTGAGGTAATTATGTAATTATAATTATATATTGTAGATATGTTCTGCAAGCAGCAGCTGGAGCTTGGAGGAAACACCCTTTCCCTGGAAACCCTGGCTCTCAAAGAGCTTTTACGGCAAAGTTCTCCCAGATCTGCTTTAGAGATTAACACAGAAGGCTTTAAACTGCATCTAGTGCTTGAAACTGTGCCTCTGCCAACTCAAAATCTTGAAAAAACCTAAAATTGGAGGTTTCATATCAGACAAATTTGCAGTATAGCTGTCTTCCATTGCAGTTTAACACATTGTTCGGATTCCATTAATTTGTAGCACAGGGCAGAGCCAGGGAAATGCAATGGCTTTTGTTTGCTAGAGAAAGGACATTTAAGGATAACACTGTGTTCCTGATAAAACAATGGGGGCAACATTGCTGGAAAAACTTAAGGAAAAAACCCAAAAAGCAGTGAGCACCTCAGACTCTTTCTTGTCCTTTTTCTCTACTTTCCCTACCTCACTGAGCAATGGGGTCATTTATGTATTAACGTTCCTTTTTTTTGCCTGTTTACTTACGGAGCCAGTTCCTCTTGCCCTGGAATCTGATTCAGACTGAAAGAATCAGAACTTGTGGCTCTCCAGTGGTTTCCAGAAAGTCCAGGAGCAGACACAGATGATTTTTGCATGGGCAATTTGTCAGATATTTTTCATCCTCACCTTATCTGTGACTCTTACATTTTTTATTCAGCTTCTCTGCAATGCCCCACTGCTTTTCAGCAATTTTCATGCAGGGGAAGAGATGGCTTTTGTTGCAGAGCTGATCTTACTTTTTTTTTTTTATTATTATTGCTGTGTATTTGAAGATTGACTTCATGTTCCAGTAGTCAAGAAGAGGGGAAGATATTTCTGCTCTTTATAGCCAAGAAGGTGGGAAGACAGTGTGAGTGGATTTTAGTGTGGTACTGGGAAAACCAGTACATCAGGTTGAGCTTGAATTGAATTTGGTGTCTATTTGGTTTATGTTCAGTAATAATAATCCCAAAATACTAAATTCAATGATCATACTGCTGTTATATTTGAGGAATTTGGTAAAGCCCTTTCTGCCCCAGCTGGAAGGTTTCTTGTTGATGCTAAGACTGCTCAAATAAGATTTCTTTCATGTTGCTTCTCTACCAGTGAGCTAATTTGCTTGTTTGATTTTGGGTTTTTTTTTTATTATTTGGAAAGCTTCTGCTAAAACAAACCAGGGGGGAAAAAAATTGGCTGTCTCTGAAACAAAGTTGGTGGAAAATGTTTTGCTCTGCCTGTCAGAAGTTATTACACACATTTTGCTACAAAGCTCTCCTACTTTTCAAGCAGAGCCAGAAGATTTGGCAGGGAGGCTATTCTGACGTCACGGTGCTTTCTGCCATCCTTGAAGAAAATTGCTCAATGCATTTATTTTTTTTTAACATGTATTTCTTTAGAGACTCATCAGAGTTTACTACGGAAATCCCTGAGGATTTCTTGGCTCTGGAAAGACCAGATGTTCCCTTATCAGTGGGAGGGACTGTTCTGCCCGGCCAAGACCTGCTGCTCCTGGCAGGGAGGGATGGGGTAACGGGTGGCAGGCTGAGAGCTGCGTCTCCAGGGCTCTCCACGCCTGCAGGCAGCACCCTGGGAAGGGGGAGGGTGCGGAACTCACGGAGTGGGATGAAGGGAGAGGCAGCCTGAGGTGAGAGGAGGAACACGCTGCCAGCTGTGTCCTCACAGGCGGGGACATGGCCCTGTTTCAGCCGGATGACCTCTGGAAGTCTCATAACTTCCATTGCAGGGGTGAAGAGAAATCACTGTGAAGAGCAATTCAAGCTTTTACAGAAAGGCCCTATCCTTTCTTCTTTGTGGACAGGCAGAGGGGGCAGGATGGATGACACACAAGGGATGGGGGATTCCCTTGGAACGGAGAGTTCCCTTCATGTCAGAGCAGTACAAATCTCACTAAAAACTTTCTTTATTGTTCCCTCTCAATAAAAGAGAGGGTGGCATACAAAAAAAAGTGAGTTTTGTTACAATACAGGCAACATCTAAGAGCCTGATAGAACTTGTAATGACTACGAAATTTACATGTAACAAATTTCCACAGCTGAGGTGGTTTGCTGCTGTTGGTTGGGTGTCTCTTGGGTTTTATCTGTCTGTTTTGGGTTTGTTAATCTTGTAATAAAGTTTAAACAGGGTGCAAGTGCATGTGGCTGCAGAGATGCCCTCAGTGGAAGTTGCAGTGGGTGACCCCAGGCTCTCAGGGATGGTTGTTAAGGGATGGGATGCTGGAAGTGGCTGGCAGCTCTTAAACTCTCCCCAGCTCTTCCATAGTTTTGCAGGCCCCCCTCAATTGTTGCAACTCCTCCTGTTCCTCGTTGCCCTCATCTTATCCATTGAAATTAGTGACTGAAAAATGTTGGTGTTCGTCATTTCTCTGTTATCCCTTTGTGTCTCTGTGTGGTTTTTGTTCTATTTTTCCCTTTCATCGAATCAATGATTCATAGAACGGTTTGGGTTGGAAAGAACGTTTAAGATNGAGCCAGAAGATTTGGCAGGGAGGCTATTCTGACGTCACGGTGCTTTCTGCCATCCTTGAAGAAAATTGCTCAATGCATTTATTTTTTTTTAACATGTATTTCTTTAGAGACTCATCAGAGTTTACTACGGAAATCCCTGAGGATTTCTTGGCTCTGGAAAGACCAGATGTTCCCTTATCAGTGGGAGGGACTGTTCTGCCTGGCCAAGACCTGCTGCTGCTGGCAGGGAGGGATGGGGTAACGGGTGGCAGGCTGAGAGCTGCGTCTCCAGGGCTCTCCACGCCTGCAGGCAGCACCCTGGGAAGGGGGAGGGTGCGGAACTCACGGAGTGGGATGAAGGGAGAGGCAGCCTGAGGTGAGAGGAGGAACACGCTGCCAGCTGTGTCCTCACAGGCGGGGACATGGCCCTGTTTCAGCCGGATGACCTCTGGAAGTCTCATAACTTCCATTGCAGGGGTGAAGAGAAATCACTGTGAAGAGCAATTCAAGCTTTTACAGAAAGGCCGAATCCTTTCTTCTTTGTGGACAGGCAGAGGGGGCAGGATGGATGACACACAAGGGATGGGGGATTCCCTTGGAGAGTTCCCTTCATGTCAGAGCAGTACAAATCTCACTAAAAACTTTCTTTATTGTTCCCTCTCAATAAAAGAGAGGGTGGCATACAAAAAAAAAGTGAGTTTTGTTACAATACAGGCAACATCTAAGAGCCTGATAGAACTTGTAATGACTACAAAATTTACATGTAACAAATTTCCAGAGCTGAGGTGGTTTGCTGCTCTTGGTTGGGTGTCTCTTGGGTTTTATCTGTCTGTTTTGGGTTTGTTAATCTTGTAATAAAGTTTAAACAGGGTGCAAGTGCATGTGGCTGCAGAGATGCCCTCAGTGGAAGTTTCAGTGGGTGACCCCAGGCTCTCAGGGATGGTTGTTAAGGGATGGGATGCTGGAAGTGGCCGGCAGCTCTTAAACTCTCCCCAGCTCTTCCATAGTTTCGCGACTCCTCCTGTTCCTCATTGCCCTCATCCATTGCAATTAGTGACTGAAAAATGTTGGTGTTCATCATTTCTCTGTTATCCCTTTGTGTCTCTGTGTGGTTTTTGTTCTATTTTTCCCTTTCATCGAATCACGGATTCACAGAATGGTTTGGGTTGGAAAGAACGTTTAAGATCATTTCATTTCATTCCACCCCTCTGCCATGGGCAGGGACACCTTCCACTGGCCCAGGTTGCTCCAACCCCATCCAGCCTGGCCTGGAACACTGCCAGGGATGGGGCAGCCACAGCTGCTCTGGGAAACCTGTGCCAGGGCCTCAGCACCCTCACAGGGAACAATTTCTAATTTCTTCCCAATATTCCATTTAAACCTTCTCTGTGTCAGTGTGAGGCCATCCCCTCTTGTCCTGTCACTCCAAGCCCAAGGGTCTCTCCTTGCATTCCAAGGGTCCTTGACTGAGTTGCCTTAAAGAAGCAGAAGCTTTCTCCTTCCACCTACCCTTACCCAGGATATAAAGCACTGATCCTTTCCTGGGCCACTTAGAAAACATTGCACCACCAGCCAAAAACATCAGAGGTGCCACTGGCAGCATCTACAACCTGCTCTTGGCCAGGACTCCTTGCAAGGGAATTCTGGACTTGGCTAAAATAATTTTCCTCACTGTACATTTGGAAGCACTGGATGGGCACCCAGATGTAGAGAGACCAAATGCCACAGCACAATTCTCAAGAATCTCATGTGATTTTGGAAATAATGCCTTTCTCTTGCGTGGAAGCAGGGCTTTGTTGAAATGTTGGGGTTTTGTGGGAGCTCGAAGTGAAATAAAAGGTTTGGGAGCAGAAGGAAGTGGGAAATGAGGAAGGATAGAACAGCAAACTGGAAAGGCTGGGAGAAGATAGAAAATGGGAAGGAGAATGGGACATGGACAGGAGCCGAGGCACAGGATGGAAGGATAAACACTTGGGACCACCTTGGGGCTTCCAGGATGGAAATAAATTACAACATAGAAACAATGTTGGAGTGCAAAAGCAAAAGGGGTTGAACAGATGCACAAGAGGACAAAGTCCAGCTTAAGCATGAACAAAGCTGTCAAAGCACCTGATGCTGCAAAACCTGACACGGTATTTGTACACCCCAGTCATTTTAAGCTGCCTAGCAAGGAGTTGTGAAACCCTCCATCCTTCCCTGGTGAGGGGTCTGCACGCTGCTGTCACTGTCTGTCACACTCGTTCATTTGCTCACACACCACAGGGTTGTGTTGTGAACCCAAACACCGTGACAGGCTGGAATGTTTTTCCTCCTGTGATAAACAGAAACATGAAGTTGGAACAAGACATCCACAATGTCTTTCTGGGAAAGGGGATCTGAATAAAAAACCCCATGTATTTACACTGGAAATACTTAAGAGGTTTAAAAATGAAGGTTTAAAAGTCACTCATATGTAGATAGAATTTTGGGGGAAAACCCAAGAGAAACACAGTGTTAAAGGCAATTTAGGTAAAGAGAAGTAACTGAAAGCTAGGAAATATTTCTGTGAAAGTTTCTGGTGCAATCTGTTTCATCTTCCCCTCTTCCATTTATCCCAATATTGTGACAAAATCTTTAGTTACACCATTATAAATATTTGGCAGTACAAGAAGCTGTCCTCATTCAACACACGGAAAGGACAGCATTCCAGGAACAGTCCGGGTTGATCCAGGGAATGCTACTGTCACCTTCACTTCAGGGAGTGCAATTCTTCCTCCATCACTCAGCAGTGGCACAAACACCCTTTTCAAAGGGCAGGATAGAGGCTGCTCAGGGCCTGGCTGCATGGGGCTCTGAGCAGCCTGGGCGAGGGGAAGATGTCCCTCCAGCCCATGCCAGGGTTTGGAATAGGATGGTCTTTAAAATCCCTTCCAACCCTGGCCATTCTATGATTCTAGGACTGGGAATTGATGGCCTCCCATCAGAGAACAATCAGGGTTACTTCTATTTTGAGAAAACTGGGATTTTTTTATCCCTGCTTGTTGTGGTGATGCCTGAAATCACGATAGATTGTTAGATGCCCTAATCCTCCTCACCTTGTTGCCATCTGGTGCTTTGAGATCCGCAGTTACACAAAGTCAGAATTCTCTGTGTATTTTCTTCCCTCTTGGAGTGTAAAACAAATGGGAAAGCCAAGGTTCCATTGCCCATGTTCAGTGAAATCACTGCTCTTTCCTATCCTGAGTCTGGCGTTCTGTGAGAGGCAGAGCAATGCTTCAAACCCAGGCCTTCACTTGGACTAGAATAAAGAGGCTGAAGGCACTCGGATCTGACCATGAACATTTGATGCTGCAGCAGTCGATTCTCTGATGCCTGGAAGAATGTTGGTAAACATCCTTCAGGTTTATCCTGCTCTCTGGTGAGAGAAAAAAGCCAGGAGAACTCCTGTTTCCGAGTGGTATGCATAACAGCTTCAGGGCTGAAGCTAATTCTGCTTCCCTCCCCTGATCAGCACTCTCATTTATAGATTTATGGCTCTGAGTAAGAAGGGAAGTATGAAGCTGGCTGTAATTGGTACTGTGCATAAGTGTAAATTACCATTTCAAATGGGGATGCTCTGCCAGCTATTGCATTTTTATTTCTTTTTTATTTTCCCTGTTCATTGCTCTTTTTAGACTGTGGGGATTTGTTTGATGTGTGGAATATTTTGGCTCCTGGGAAATGAATCCTTCCCCAGGGCCTCCAGCCTGTGGGAGGTTCTGTTGTGCCTCCCAGGCTGCACATTAAGGTGTTGATGGGTGATTTTGGAGGTGCACTGATCACCAAAGCGTACTGCAGGTATGGAAGGTGTTCTTGTTTCTTCATTTGATGGGGGTGACTGTTATAAAATGTCACGTGAGCAAAGCATGCCAAGCTGTTCTCCTGAAGGCCCAGTGGTCACCCAGCATCTCCAACACTCACTGGGCAACCTTCAGCCCCAAAACGAGTTTAAAAATATGGATATGAAAGGTATTTTGTTACTGGGCTGCAAGCAAGTGAAGAAACTGTCGTTAGGGTTTTAGGGATGAGAAGCTCCATAACTGGGAAAGTACCTGGATGTGGGAAGCAGGAGATAGGGGTAGCACAGGAGGAGTGAAAGAGGAAATTGGAAAGTTGATGGGGTAATTGAGAAATGCAGGAAGACAAGGAAGTGGCTAAGAAGTTTTCCATGCCCTAGCCTCAAACCTGGATTCCCACTTGCGATATCTTAGTTTTGGAGTGAGGGTCTCTGGGTTTGGGTTTCCTGAGAAAATGCTGCGCAGACAAAGCTTTTTGGCAGCTGCAGTGCTGATCACAGCAAATGCTGCAAAAGGGAGCTAAAGGAAATCCAAAGGGTGGCAGTGTTACCCAAAATGCCGAGCCACGTTTGGGGTGCATCCAGGGGAATGGTGAAAACCGAACTCCTGCGCTGCAGATTGGCAGTGCCTGTATGGACCAGGCCTGGAAGGAAATGTCCCTCCAGTTTCTGGAGTAGGACGAGAGCCCAGAACTGGGTGTCCTGTGCCGGTCAGAACGATTTTCCCCGTGAATCTCTGAAGGGATTTTTGTGCACCTTGGTGTTAATGACCAATGCAGCCTGTGGGAGGATGTGGTCATCATAAACTCTTGAACCCCAGCGAGGTGCCAGACCTGAGCTTGGAGATGCGATCACAGCCACTGCCTCAAAGAGTGGCACCCTGATGTGGCACTGACCTCGAGGTGTTGGCTTCAGAGCTGGCACCCAAATCTCTCTCCAGAGAGCATTACGGTGCAGCAGTGTGGCTTTTGGGGACGCTCTTGTCCCTCCCGACATCTCTGGGTCTCCTTTGCCTCCAGCTCTGCAAACCGCGTGCCCTGGGGAGCTGCTGGCCCGGCAGATCCGCTCGGAGGCTGAACCGTGGCAGCTGGCATTGCCTCTCAGCGCAGCAGTGAGGGGTGTGGCCGCACAGGCGGCTCGGAGCTGTGAGCGCACCCGAGGAGGGACGGTGGCTTCTGAGGGGCTGGCAGGAGCAGCACAGGTGCTGCAGAGCAGCCCGAGCGCCTGCTTGGAGCTGGGCTGGGGCAGGAGGGTGGGAAGGATGGGATGCAGGGAGCACCTCGGCTGTCTGGAGCCCAGGTAAAGGGGGAATCTGGGAAGGCCAGAGCTGTGGCAGCATGGAATGTGTGTGTGGGCTGGAACAGGGTCCTGCAAACCGTGCTGGAGCTCCACGCTGTTCTGCTCTGCTGACTGATGCGTGCTCCTTCAAACCCAGCTCAGGATGAGCTCCGCCATGTAGACAAGCCCTGCGTGTCCTCTTAGAAACCTCGAGAGCTTTTCCATCCCTCCCCAAAGCTGCTGTGAAAGGACTTCTCAATAGTTAACCCTGCGAATGAATAAATCATAATTGTGATTCAAATGAATAATTCATTGTAATAATTGAAAAAAGAAAATTCAGCAAGAAGCATTTTACTGTTACAAAGGCAAACATGGATTATTTTTTCTTTCAAAGAATAGGTATATTCTCCAGCCAAGTCTTTTTCATCTGGCTGCCATACCCCAATTATGTATAATATGAAACAAAAATACGCTTCCTCGTGTGACAGCCATCTCCCCATAAATGAAAAAATTATGCTTTCTTTCGCAACAGCCGTCTTCAATGCTAATGAGTAAGAAAGGAAAGGGGATGAAGTGACATTTAAATCATATTCACCTCCTTCCTGAGAACAGAGCCAAAGACAGCAGCCACAGACAGCTGGTCAAAATGTCCAGAGCCTGAAGCAGGAATTGCCAGCTAGTTAGGAGGGACTGGGAGGAGGGAGCGGTAAAAAGGGGAATGTTTTCCTCTAGATCCGTGCTGCTAAGAGCTGGTGTAGGCTAAGCACATGGCTGGCAGCCAGCAAAGGCATCAGATGCTGCGATAATGAAAGCCTGGTTAATAACGTTTAGCACGGACTAAGGGCTTTCAAGGGAAAGACAGACTTCTGTCCTGGGAAGGATGGAAGCAGAGTCACCTGTTAGTCCCATTTTCAGGTTGCTTCAGGAGAACGCACAGTGCCGTGAGTTCCTCTGTGCTTTCAAATGCTGAGCGTGACAGGGACGGGGCAAGCCACAGGTTTCTAAAGCCAAAAGAGCTGATAGTGTGATTGCTTGTAAAACGCAGATTCTGATTTTGGGAAGACACAGTGCTGACTGTGTGGTGGTGGACAAAAAAAAAAAAAAAAAGGCAAAAAAAAAAAAAAAAAAGAAGCAAGCTCACGTGTTTGGTATGTGGGAAAAGAGGCGAACTCGATCCACCACAAATGAGGAGAGAAAGTGCATTTACCTGCGTCTTTCCCCGGCTGCACTGTTTACCGTGACAGGTTGTCTCCATCTGTGGATGGTCCGAGGCCACCGCCGCGCTTGCATCATGGCAATGACATTTATAAACGGAGCTCCGCGAGCCACAGGCACGGAGTGACTGGCTCAAGGTCAACCCCAGCCTGCGGCGGGGACGGGAACAACAGCGAGGTCAGCCCGGTCCCACGGCTGAGCTCTGAGCGCTGCCCGGAGCCGGCGGTGTTGGACAGCCCCCGGCAGGGGTTTGCCTGAAGGGACGAGGGCAGGATTCCGGGGAGAGAGGAGAGGAGAGGTGGGCGAGAGCAGGGCGGCGGTGCCGCCCTTTGGACCAGCTGTTGCGAGGCTCCTGCCAGGAGAGCTGATCCCCCAGCGGCTTCCCCTCGGGGGTCTCCCCCCAAATCCCGGCGCCCCCGGGCTGGGGCTGCTGCGTCCTCCGCGGCGGGGGGAGAGGTGGGGCGAGCATCCCCCGTCGGCGGGAGCGCGCATCCGTCTGTAGCTGAGCGTGCCGGCGCTGGCGTGTCTGTGTGTCTGTGTGTCTGTGTGTCTGTCTCCGCGCGGTGCCTGCGTGTGTCTGCGTGTGCCCCTGTCCCCGTGTGTGACACCGCGCGTGTGTGCTCGCACACCTCCCTCTGCCGCTGTCTCTCCCGCGTGTCCGTGTGTCTCTGTGTCCGTGTGTCCGTGT
>VXBU01008670.1:238127-261057 GCA_013400315.1 Bombycilla garrulus | reverse complement strand
CGGCGGCAGCTGCTGCAGCAGCGAGCGCCTGGTGATCAACATCTCGGGGCTGCGCTTCGAGACGCAGCTGCGGACCCTCTCCATCTTCCCCGACACGCTGCTGGGCGACCCCAGCCGCCGGGTGCGCTACTTCGACCCGCTCCGCAACGAGTACTTCTTCGACCGCAACCGGCCCAGCTTCGACGCCATTCTCTACTACTACCAGTCCGGGGGGCGGCTGCGCCGGCCGGTCCATGTGCCCCTCGACATCTTCCTGGAGGAGATTCGCTTCTACCAGCTGGGCCAGGAGGCTATCGAGACCTTCCGGGAGGACGAGGGCTTCATCCAAGAGGAGGAGAAGCCGCTGCCCCAGCACCACTTCCAGCGCCAGGTCTGGCTGCTCTTTGAGTACCCCGAGAGCTCCGGGCCGGCTCGGGCCATCGCCATCGTCTCCGTGCTGGTCATCCTCATCTCCATCGTCATCTTCTGCCTGGAGACCCTGCCCGAGTTCCGCCAGGAGCCCAAGAGCCCCCAGCCTGGCTTCGGGGAGGCTGCGCCGCTCGGGGACGAGGTGCTGCTGCTGCCGCCGCTGCCACCGCCGAGCGGGACCCCCCCGCCCCTGCGTCCCGCCGCCGGCTCCGGCCCGTTCTTCACCGACCCCTTCTTCCTCATCGAGACCCTGTGCATCATCTGGTTCTCCTTCGAGCTCCTCGTGCGCTTCTTCGCCTGCCCCAGCAAGCCCGAGTTCTCCCGCAACATCATGAACATCATCGACATCGTGGCCATCATCCCCTACTTCATCCCCCTGGGCACCGAGCTGGCCCAGCAGCAGCAGCAGAAGCAGCACCCCGGGAGCAGCAGCAACAATGGGGGCCAGCAGCAAGCCATGTCCCTGGCCATCCTCAGAGTCATCCGCCTGGTCAGAGTCTTCAGGATCTTCAAGCTCTCCAGGCACTCCAAGGGGCTGCAGATCTTAGGGAAGACTCTCCAGGCCAGCATGAGGGAGCTGGGCCTCCTCATCTTCTTCCTCTTCATCGGGGTGATCCTCTTCTCCAGCGCCGTCTACTTCGCAGAGACCGATGACCCCGACTCGTTGTTCACCAGCATCCCTGATGCTTTCTGGTGGGCGGTGGTGTCCATGACCACCGTGGGCTATGGGGACATGTATCCCATGACCATTGGTGGCAAGATCGTGGGCTCCTTGTGTGCCATCGCGGGTGTGCTCACCATTGCCCTGCCTGTCCCCGTCATCGTGTCCAACTTCAACTACTTCTACCACCGAGAGACTGACCACGAAGAGCAGTGCCAGTACACCCACGTCACCTGTGGCCAGCAGCAGTCACCCTTCTCTGAGCCCAAGAAGGGGGACAGCAATCAGTCTCTCAGCAAATCTGAATTCCTGGAAGCAGAGGATCTGGAGTCCATGAAATATTCCAACTTCATTCCTCCCAATAACCAGGGATATAAAGAGAAGAAAATGCTGACAGAGGTGTGATGGGTTTTGTTGTCCTGGGTCCAGACACGGAGCTGCAAGCTGCTGTTACAGTTGTCTTCCTACAAGCAGCTGGATCTATTCAGCATTTACATGCCAGACTGTGAATTGTGATACCGTAAACAGAATGATTGTGATAATGGGCTCTTCTGGCCTGATTTGCTGTTTCTCATTACTGTGTGCAGCCAGAAATGTTCTTGCTTTATTCCGTGGAGTGCTAGCTGTCATCCCCACTCCCTTGTGCATTTCTTTCTCTGCTTTTGATGACTGCTTTAATCCAACATTTGCTCCGAAACCAAGTCTCGTTACTCCACTAGCAGAGAAGCCCTTGCCACTACTTCAGCAGAAGCATTCAGCAGAGTAAACAGTTAAAGGGGCTACAAACATCTGGCTCGAGCTGTGCTCCCAGTCCCTGTGCCAGCGCAGTGCCCTTGGCTGTGGGATCGGTCACGCCTGCCATGCCATTGCCTTTGAATAATGGAAACGCTGCAGCCGGGAGCACAGGGAGCTCTGCAGCTGCAGGGGAAAGCCAGCAAGCAGATGCCTGCCTTCTTTGCAACCCTTGGCATGCTAAAAGATCCTCTTGGTTTGTGTTTCGAAAAAAAAAAAAAGGTGCATAAATCTGAAAGCTCTTTGCTGCTTGTGACCGTACATCATGTATCAAAAACAGGCTTAAAGCAGTCAACAGGCTTGGCGAAGATTCTCTGTGTTTTGAGCTTATCTCAGCCTTGTTTATGCCAGTGCCCTGATGTTAATTGGCTTTTATAGTACCAACTTAATCTTCATGGTGGTAAGTGCCTTCTGATGCAAGGCGTGTTTGAGTAAATTCATTGGTTATCTGCAGAGTTCATCTTCGCACAATAGCGTTTAATGAGATGTGCTTTGTGCTCCAGATACCCAGCTCTGTACCCGGGCATGTGAGAGCAGTTGACTCCGCTGCTTTTTTTAATTGAGCGTTTGTGTAGCTGAGGGAAGTTTGCATGTTGGCGTTTTGTTGACGTGGCAGAAAAATCCTGGCCCCAGACAGCTCTGCACCTGTGCTGTGCGAGGAGGATCGCGCTGGTTTAGCAAGTCACAGGCAGAAAACGCCCCAGGGTGAGCGTGTCAACATTTGAAACTGAGACTGGCACGGATACAAACTTCCCTAAGCAGCAGCATCCTACAGATCCTGGGAATGAGGGGAGAAACAGCGAGCCCTGAAGAGATGCTTTTGCTTTATTGCTGGCCTAGCCAGCTCCTGGTATTTCATGGATAGGAGGGACAGCAGTGTTCTTGCACTCGGTTTTATGAGAGCAATTTGTGCCAGCCATGCAAAATATGCATAGCTTGGCCAGGTTTGCCAAGGGACCGGAGATTTCTGTCTTCAAATACACGTTTTGCTCCCCAGATAGTTTCATTAGATTCAGTCAGCTCTGCCTTACACCCAACTTTAAAAATGTTTCAAGCTCTGCCAGCAGGTGAGAAAGGGAAATGGATGCTTTCAGATTCCACTGGCAGATTTTCCTGCAAGGAAAAGTCCTTCTTTTTTTTAATTCTGAGTGTTTATTCTGCATTCACACATCTGCATGTGTAGGAAAGCAAAGGCAGCCATTAATGCCTTGCATCATACTGTATGAAATGCATATTGGAATGTTCTATATATTGCATGAGACACATGTAATACATAAACCAGACATAATGCCAAGGTGTAAAAATACAGAGAACAGATTTTGTATATATATTGTGCTTTTCAGCCACAAGACTAAGAATGCTAAAGGCGTATCATAGAATCACAGAATGACCTGGGTTGGAAGGGACCTTAAATGTCATCTCTTTCCAAAGAGGAATTCCTTCCACCAGACCAGGTTGCTCAGAGCCCCATCCTTTAATATAGTCAATACTGGCTATAGTACAGATTGTGAGGTGGGATCTGTTTTCATCTTCATTACCCTGCCTGTTTTCAGTTGTCTTGAGGTATGGCTTCATGCCTAGAGTGCTTTTATTGTGGCCTCTCTCCATCCTGGCCCTGCTCATACGGTAGAAATTGTTTGTGCAAATCCTAGCTACTCCATTTCTCCAGAGTCCCGTTGCCTTCTCAAATGTTTTTAGTGTGCAGGGATCTCCCCTGGGGTCAGCACACAACCATTATATTAAAACCTCTGCTCTCTCTCTCTTGCTGAAGTCAGTAGGAAAATACCACTTGTCTCAGTCTGGGAGACACAAGTTTGGTGTGGTGAGAGCTCAGAGCTCAGAGAGGTTTGCCTGAATAGAGCCTCATTTCTCTTTGCTTCGTGGGACTGAGGCAAAGGTTTGTGCAGGTTTGAGCCTTGGGGACCATTCTGCATCCCTTGATCCCATGTGTAATCAGCTGGTGGGTAAATTGTCCTGGCGAATAAGTGGGACTGAGGAGCACGGTGGCATCTCTGTTGATTTTGTGTAAAAGTTGTCCAGTTCTTACTGTGTCTCAGTCTTGGTGGCGTTCTTAGCTGTGTTTTGGAGTCACCGTAATGAAATCTTTGCTGTGAGGCCAAGAGTTCTTCAAATTCTGTGTTGCTACAAACTAGCAAAAGAAGCTGCTGTTCAAGAGAGATGTTTCGAAGCTGCCGCCCTGTCCCAGCAGAATTCCCATGTTTGGGGATATTTTATGCCTGAGTTCCCCCGAAGTAAGATAAAAAATGCAGGTTAAACACAAGTTCAGGAGGAGTCAAGAGACACGCTGAGCCTACGTCAGAAAATTCCTGTGCTCGTTTCTCCCCCTGGGCCTGGCCCCATCGGCCCTGCCAGGCAGGAGCCCTCCCTGCCCAGAACAGGTTGTTCTCCTGACCAGCACCACTCCAGCGAGAAAAAAACATGTGAGGCAGATCACTGGTAGCACAATCCCAGCATGTTTTACGCTGATCCTCTTGGAAAGAGGTGCCTTGCCCTCGGGTGGGATCCAGCAGTGAGTGTCCAGGTGAAATCCAGCAGTGAGTTTCTAGCTGGTTTTGGAATCTCCCACCCACAGATCGTACCCAAGATGAGAAGGAATTCTGTGGTGAACAAGGCAGCTCTGTGCAGGTTTTGTGAGCCATGGTTGTCAGTTCTGTAAAGAAAAGTGTGCATGAAAATGTGTAAAGCAGGAGTGGTGTTTTCTCCCTGGGTTTTCTGTGTTGGCTCTAAGAGAAATACGGAACGCCAGCAGAAGTGTGAAAACTGCAACCTTGGGACTTATTTGGGGCATGTAAATCCTTCTCTAAGCACCTCCTGAAAAGCAGTGAAGTCCCAGAATCATCAGTAATGCCACACGTTATAGAACTTGTGGAATTTGACCTTTTTTAAGGGGCCTTCTGATTTTGTTTTTTCATGTGACTGAAAGGACACGGTGCCACCCGTGCCATTGATTTTACCAGAGGTCTCGTGCCACCGAACCACAGAGATGCTTTCAAAAACCTTCCCTCAAGTTCTCAGCCCTTAGCGCTCCCGCAGGCTGCTCAAAATGCAAATCTGTTCCTTCTGAAGCTGTTTCCTTCTGAAGGTAGAGCACACACATCCCTGTGAAGCCAAGTAGGCACCTCCAGGGACTTGTTTCCATAACAACCTCCCGGACTGTTTCTCTCGGCGCTGTGACTGTGGCTACAAGCAAAGGACTCGTTGGATATTTTGTGTTCAGATAGCAGCACAACACCTTTGCAGATGTTTTCTCTGCTTGCTGGAACTGGTCCTGTCACCTTATATCGTGTGCAGCTGCGCTGTCCAACTTCAGGTGGGCAGTCTCCAGCCTTTGAAAGGAGAAAGTACAAACCTGGAATGGGAAGAGATTTTGTTTGTCCGTCCTTGCACACAGAGAGCTGGAGAGTGTGTGAAGGACAATGGGGGCAAGTGGCCTTGAGTGTAGAGTCATCTATGTGCCTGGTGACAAGGAATACAAGCTAAAACATTACATTAAAGACTCAGAAATCCTTGCAGCAATCTCACTAGGAAATAGTTTTGCAGTGGAAGAGACTACTACTCCTTCCAGATCCCCTGGCTGGTTTGTGACGGTTGGTTCCCCTGATAATTTTCCCACAGGACGTTTAGCACCAAGGCAGCACAGGGCAGAAATCATCTCCTTAGAGGTTGGAAGGAAGGAAGGAAAGGAAGAGTTTTACTGAGGACACTATTTTTTTTATCCACACAAAAGACTGGAAGCATGAAAGGTGTGAAGACCTGTTCTGTGGTGTTTTACTGGTGGATTCCTGCTTTTATCTCCAAGATGAAATTCCTGTTCTGTTCCTTCTTGGAAAATGTTGGAATTTGGGGTTTTTGAGTAATTTTGTGTTTGGGCCTTTTCATCCAGCTTTCATGGATAAAAATTCACTGCTACAGAAGCCATGGGGCTGAAGGTGACTGGACTTGGTCTTCTCTCCTGGGTCTTACTCAGAGGTCCCTGTGGAATAAAGAAGAGTGTAAAGAAAATTCAGGGCAGCAAGAGACAGGGTAAGGACTGAAGTGTCTTCCATACGGTGATGGAAAGAGCAGCATCAACCTTAAAAGCAAAGGAACAAACAGCTCCAGCATCTGCTGCTATTGCAGAAATAGGTAAGGTTTCTTTTTGTTCTGGGAAATTAACGACCAAGAGTTTCTTGAAATTAATGAGGAAGGATTTCCTAATTAAGATTTGCAGCCTAAAGGGAGAATCTGGTTCTAGGTGAAGAAAGAAAGAAAATTATAAACTACAGAAGTGTAGTATGAGCCAGATCCTCACCATCTGCTGATTCAAGCTGGCAAAATTCCTTTTAGTACAACTACCTTGGATTATATCGGGCTCCAACTTCAATCTTCTGCATCAAATCCGAGCATATGTACACAGTTTTACTGTTAGTTTTGTTTGTTAAACTGCTTGTTAAACTTCTCCTTTTTGTTTGTTCTTTTCTTGAGATCCTGTTTACATCAGGAATAGATCTGCAGATTACAGCAGGAGTCAAACGCAGCTTTCCCAAAAGCTCTCATCTGACTCGAGTCCAAGTAAGTCCTACCAAACTCGGCAGAGCTAAGCTTGACTTTAACTTTATATTTACAGAAATTAAGAGCAGCAGGGTTTTATGCATTTATCTCTCAGTGGTGGAAAGATAGGGAGGGATTCAAGGGGAACTGGAAGGTGCTGCCCTCCATGGCAGCGCTGTGAGCACGAGATAGCTGTGTCTGTGCTGCTGTAACCACAGGCACAGCCTCCAGCCCTTCATCGTCGCTCTTTGAAGCTTGCACTAGAGACAGATCCCCTTCTGGAGACGTTTGCAGCCGTGTTATCAGCAGGTTCACAGGAGAGGGCCCGAACTGCAGGCACCTGCTGTAGGCGTAAGGAGGGGAGCAGGTGTTGGCAGGATGAAAAGACTTAATCCCCTGATGAAAGGAACCAGGGGATGCTGCGTGTCCTTAGCTGCCACCAAAGACAGTGGCTGAGGAAATTGCCTGCCAAGGCAATTCAAGCAGCTCTTCTTGTTCAGGCTGGGTCCTACAAAGCACAAGATCCTGCCCAGGGAGATAAAGCCAGAAAAAATGTTTTTGGGGGAAGCAGACAGGGACTGTGCTAATTAACAGTGCAGCATATGCTGTTAGGACATGTTAATTCCACGTGCTTTTCCCTCTTTGGATGGGTTTTCCCTTGCTCCAGGGAAGTCTGTCTGGGGCTTGTTGGCTGGCACAAAGAGTTTGAGTGTCATAACACGGCTTTACATTTTGGGAAACTCCTAGCTGAGGTCAGTGTGGGTTTTACAGTCCATTCACTGGCGAGCCCTCACCACTGGAAATGTCCAGGTTGTCTGTAGTGCCAGTTAATAAGAGAGGGTCCAAGAAATAATTGAGTTTTGCTGTGTAAAACTTCTTAGTCAAGGGAAAATAAGGATCTGCAGGAGGAAAAGTGCTCATCAATTTCCATGGTCACCATAAATACTGAAGCTGTGTTGACTATTCATTGGAGATAAGAATTAGGGGAAACTTTTTTCTTCACACAAAATATCATTGAAAATTCAGCAAGTTGTTCTTTGGCTTCATTTTTGCTAAATTAATATAAAGATATTTATTCAGTAGTATGAAATTTTGCAACACCCTTAGCCCAAAAGTGGCATAAGTCACAAATTTATTGATTTAATTACCAAATGTAGCCATTGTTTGTTTGGCAAAATGAGGGGACTCGATGCTGCTCTCTACCCAAGGTTAGATAAATGTTTCCTTAGGATTGTGAGGTATGACTCCTGATTTAAATGAGTGTGAGAGAAGAATCTGGCCCAAAGAAAAGGGATATAAGTGCACATGACTGGATCTCTTTAGAGTGTTGTAGGTGCACATCGATCCATTCACCTAAAAGATTGTATACAATTTTACACCAACAAAAGGCTTAGCTTTTAGTGCACATATCGGTTTATTCTCTTTCATTCTCTGGAGGGAAATTAAATGGTATTTTACAAGAAAACTGGAACATTACCATCCCTTCTTGCTGCTCCTTGATGCATCTGTTGTTTTCAATTAGCTTGATGGCATCCATTTTCAGAAAGCAGATGCTGCCCTCTTTTACACTGGTGCAATTCTGGAATAACTCCACTGACGTCAGTGAAGTGACTCCAAATTTATCCCCGGTGAAAGCAGAACGGGACCACAGTCTCTTTGTCTGCCTCTCTGCCCGGGGGCTCTGGGGAAGGTGTGCCACTGCCACACCATAAGGTGAGGGCGAGTGCCTGTCTGCTGTGCTGTGCTTGGCATTTTTGTGTCCTTGACACCCCGCTCATGTGCCTGGCTGGAGCAGGAGCCAGGCTGGCCTGGGGCGCGCATGGCCACCAAACTCCTCGTGCTGGATGGAGCACTGGCTGGATCTGGATTCCTCACCACTCTCCATCTCAGCTTCCTCTCGCCTGGATATATTTCCCAAAGAGACAGAGTTTTTTAAGCTGAAGAAATGTAGTTGCAATTCTTAAGTAATGGAACAACAGAAGGGTGGCAGAGGTAGATGTGGAGACAAGTTCTGCGCTTCCTACATTTTTTTTGCTGATTGGGCTATGTGAAAATCGTTGCAGTCTTGGTAGGTTGGCTCTACATCTGCTGGTTTCAAAGTCTTCATTTACAGGGAGTACTGGGTTGGAAAAAATGGGGCTTTCCTGCTCTAACTGATATCAGTCCTGCTTTCCCTGAAACTGGACAGAAAGCTGCTGTAAAATCATCAGTTTGCTGCAAGGGAAAATACTACTGGAGATGGGAGTGAATAGAAGGAATAGTTGTGGAATCATGGAATGGCCAGGGTTAGAAGGGACCTTAAAGAGCAGTTTATTCCAACTCCCTGCCATGGGCTGGGACACCTTGAATGCTCAGAGCCCCATCCAGTCTGGTCTTGAATATCTCCAGGGATGGAGCAGCCACAGGTTCTCTGGGAAACCTGTGCCAGGGCCTCAGCACCCTCACAGGGAACAATTCCTTCCTGATATCCAATCTAACCCTGCTCTGTGTCAGTGTGAGGCCATTCCCCCTTGTCCTGTCACTCCAGGCCCTTGTCAAGAGTCTCTCTCCATCTTTCCTGTGGCTCCCTTCAGGCACTGCAAGGCCACACTGAGGTCACCCCAAAGCCTTCTCCTCTCCAGGCTGAACAATCCCAATTCCCTCAGCCTTTCCTGCCAGCAGAGCTGCTCCATCCCTGTGATGCCCTTGGTGTCCCTGCTCTGGGCTGGCTGCAGCAGCTCCCTGTCCTTCACCCAGCCAGTGTCACTGACTGAGCCACCAGAGGAATGCAGCCATAAAAATCGAGGTGCAAGTCTTGGAAAATCTTGGTACAAGCACGTTCATAACACTGGGAAATGTTAATTCTGCAAGGCCTCATCTGGAATGCTGTGTGCGTTGTTGGTGACCTAAATTTGGTCAGGCAGGATGCACAGAAGAACAGCAAGAATTACCAGGTGGATGGAAAGTGCTTTGCCAGGGGAAGCTGCAAGAGCCTGACTTTTCTAGGCTGGCAAAAGACTGACAAGACCTATAGTTAGGAAACTTCTGGGGTCAAAATAACCAAAACAGGAGAAAAATATGAGAAATTGTAAGACCTTCCCACATTTCTAGCGTCTCCAGATCGCTTGCCATACTTCACATTTACCTACAAAACACCATATCCTAGTGGTTTTATTATTAAATCCTTTGGGTTTATGGGTAGGAGGGAGAGCTAGGAGAGGAATGTAAATCTCTGTGGGATTGAGGAGAGAGAAGGAAGTCGTAGGAGTGGGGTAGAATGGTGCAGGGGGTAAAATATCCCTCCAGGAGCTGGTCTGGACGCAGAGAGTAAATTCACACCCTTTACAAAACCCACCCAAACTCTGTTCACTGTTCTTCTCCTCAGCCTGGAATGGCTGCTCACCTTGTCCAGTCCTTTCTCCCTATCCAGAGCTCTCCAGCTCCTTGCTGACCTTCCTCCTTCCTGGAATCTTGGCTGGATGGTGCACACAAATCTGGTGGCCCACGAGATGCCTCAAGAGCCTGTCCCAAACACATAGCATCATCTGAGTTATGGCAACAAGCCACATTAGAAAGCAGTTGTAAGAAATACAGAGTAAGCCAAGGAGTTTGATTTGAGCCATGAGCACAGTGTTGCATTTCTTTCTGATCTCAGTTTGCTCACAGAACTATGGAATAGCCCAGGCTGGAAGGGACCCTTAGCAGTGTGTAGTTCTCAGCTCTGAATAATTCCCATATTTTGGCGTGTCAGAAATAGCACTGTCTGGCACATTCCTTTGAGAACTGTAGACTATGGCCTTTCATGCTCGTGACAAAGCAATTGATCCTTGTAGTCTGTCCTTGGAAATGACTTTCAGAAACATTTTGGAGAGTATTCACTGTTGGTATTTGATAATTTACTACAGTTTTCAGCAGTGGACTGCAAACATTTCTCTAGGACATATTTCCCCCAAAAGGTGCCCCTTCCTCAAAATCAGCAATATTTGTGAGAGAAGTTTCATTGCAGTTCATTTTGATAGTCCTTACAAAAGGCATATTTGGGAAATTTTGCAACGTGCATGATCTCTTTCTCAATATTCTAAATATTTTTTGCCTTTTTTTTTTTAAGAAGGTGCATGTAAACAAGGTAATATACAAAATTTTGCCCTGTTTTGTTTGTTTGTGTTTGGTTTATTTTTTTTGTTTGCTTGGGTTTTTTGTTTATTTTTTCTAACTTTGATCTGGAATGAAATATATAACATGGATTTGGGGTTTGTGGTTTTGTTTTTTTTTTTTTCTTTTGGAAGGGAGGGGATTACCCTTGGTTTAGGGGAGTTTATTTTTAATAAACTTTTTTTTTAAGCAGTGTAGTGGTAGGGATTGGTTGTTCCTGTTCATTACCAGTGTGGCTCCAATGTCAGCTCCAATAATTCCTGGAATTCAGTTAGGTGATACTCAAATGTTTCAGGAGAGATGGAATGACAGCCCAAACCTCATGGTTGCTACAGATGTATTCCCAGTGACAGAAGGGATGTTCCAGGACCGTGGCTATGGCTGAGCCAAGCCACTTGTTCTTTTCTGCAGCTGCAGCACCTGCCCAGGTGAGAAAGGTTTGTTTTATGAGACCAAGCTGCTTTTGCAGTGCGGTGTGACTGTTTAGAAGATGTCATTCTGAACTGTGAGCTCCTCCTGTTCCCTCTCAGCTGGTCAGCTTTTAGGATATTTTTACTCCAACATTACGTAATAAGAAAAAATATTAAAAACTATGATAAACATGGCATTTATTTTTCTGGGTGAATTGAGAATGGAAGGGAAAGGTTCTATCTGCAGAAGACTGTAGCTCGCCCCTTTCTTATTTTTAGGTCTTGGCTCTTTGAAAACCAAACCTGTGCAGATCTGTGAGCTGCCACTAACGCTCAGCTAAGGGGATTTCAGAGGAGATGAGCTGGGAGTTCCTTGTGCAGTAACCACAAATCAGCATATCCATAGAAGATGTCTGAATGCGTGTTGATCAAGCCAGCTGCAGCTGGGAGGGGTTCTGGAGGCTGATGCAGCTTTTCTCTCCATCCTCCATCCCTGCTCACAGAAACTGTGTAGAAAAACCACCCACTGGTACTTCTGGCCCTGGCATTTCTGCTTGTTTTAATTGCATCAAAAGGTTGTGTGGGGTTTTTTGATAGTTAAGAGGAAGGAAGGTGATTAAATGCTGGGCTTGCAGTCCAGGGGACAGTTCCCAGCACTGTCCCCTTTGGACGTCCCTCATACCTCAGTGCCGCAGCAATAAGATGGGACAGCGTAAAGCCATTGGTTTCCTTCTCTTCCCTAAACCTTTTAGACAGGGAGATCTTTGTGAGTGTTCCTCATCTCCTCCCTGACACCTGGATAGCGTCAGGCACAGCTGGGGACCTCTCCTCTCTCGGGACACGGTGTTAGTAACAAACAGATAGGAAGTGAGGATGAAAAAAAAAACACTGGAAAATGTTTGTCCCTGTGCTTGGGACTCATGGAATATCCAAATGTCCTGCTGTTACCTGGTTCTGGGCTGGGCTTGGCTGATCTGATCCCTGTTTTCCAGGCTCAGGCACAGAACACTCAGAGCAGGCCCCTCATCTGTGACTCTCCCTTCCCTTGCAGGCTGCCTGATAATTAAAAGTGTGCAAAAATATTTCTGTCTGACAAAGCCCAGAGCTGAATTAACTGCAGGGTAAATTGAAAGCTCCTGGAATGCTCACTCCATGGAGGTAAGAGGCTGACATAACTTTTTACAGCTAGTCCAGAAGAAGGGAATTCAAGCAAGTTCTTCTCTTCTACCCCCTGAGTTCCCCTTAGGGACCAAGGTGTTAAAACAGCAGAAGAAAAATATGCTGGAGGTGGAAGGAGTTCACTATCTTTCTGAGATTTGTGTCAACTCTCCAAGCGTGAAGGACTGGTACTGAGCAGTCAAATCTGCACTTTGAATCTGGGAAGATTGGGAGGTTTTTCTGCAGATTTTCACTGCCATTGTTAGGAACTAATCGTCCTAAATGATTTGGTAGTTTTTCTTCCTTTATGGTGTTTCAGAGGGATATGAGGATACACAGAATAGCAATTACAGCTCTTCATGGTTTATATTTAGTCATATATTGGTGATTCAGAATCAAGCATATGTAAAAAGGCCCAGATGAATCCTCTTGCAAATTCCTTCCTGCCCTACAGCACATTTAGGCGCTGGAGCCTTACAAGCAATGCATGAGTCTTACAAAACCCTTATGTTTTTGGAGAGGGAATCTTGCCGTGTCTTTGTGTCCACCATGATGCATGAAGAATTTTTTTTTTTTTGATGGCTGAAATGTGTTAACAGCCCTGCTGATACAGTGACTTGGTTTCAGGCAAATGGAGCCTGGAGCATCTGTGCCAGGGAAAGGCTGAGGGAGCTGGGGCTGTGCAGCTCGAGAGGAGCCCCAGCTGAGAGGGGCCCTCAGCCCTGGGTGTCCCTGTGTGCAGGGAGGGCTCCCAGCAGGGCCCAGGCTCTGCTCTGGGGCCCAGCAATGGCACAGAGGAACGGGCAGGGACTGAGCCCAGGAGCTTCCACCTGCACATGAGGCAGAACTTCTTCCCTGGGCAGCGCCTGAGTCTCCTTCACAGGAGACAAGAACCTGCTGCTTGTGTTCCATTGAGGTTTTGATCACAGAGGAACCCTTGGGAGAGGGGAGAGTTAAGGAGTGGAGGTGACTATGGCCAGTGCCACAATCATGGCAGGAATTTCCTTGTTCCTCAGCCCCTTTCCCACATTTCTGCCATCCTGGTTTCCCAGGGCTGGGGTGGAAGCAGAGCAGGCAGCAGGGCCATGGCTGTTTTGCTGTCCCCAGCAGGCTGTTGTCCTTAGCAACTGCTGTCTTTGCCTCTGCTGCAGAGGATATTCCAGACCTTGTGGCTCAGTATAAAGTGGGGGAAGAAGAGGGAAGAGAAAGGTATGTTTGGAGTTTGTTTTGGTGGGATTTTGTGTGCTGGCTCCCTTGGGATATTTCAAAAAGCCATTTGAAACAGCAGTGAAGAGGAGAGGGATGAGGATTTAATGAGGGCTAGCAATGAGGTTAAAGCTGATAAGGAAGGTTGGATTCAAGCTGAGTAGAACTCTGTTGCTTCATCTTCTCAGCACCTTTAAGCTGAAGACATTGACCTTTGAGGTCCCTTCCAAAAATTTTAATAAGGACAAGTGTATCTTGTTGAATTTTAATTTAAAGTCACGGACTCTGCAGTTCTCCCAAAATATTGCTCTTGAAGGAATACTTTGTGAGCCAAGGGAAAAATCTAAGCCTTGTGTCATAGACACTAAGAAGAAGGCTTTGAAATCTGCACAGCCCAAATTTTAACGTCTGTGGTTTGGCTGCATCTTTGACCCCTAAATGGGCAAGGGCTGGGAAGCTGTGTGGGTGCTGCACCAGGTGAACAAAAGCTTATGTGCCAGGTATTTTTTCTGGAGGGTTGGTGTGTGGCTTCCAGTGCACTCTCTTCAGGGGGGAGATCACTGATGTTTATTCCAGCAAAATGCCACAGAGTGACAGGTGATCTTTCTGGGCAAAGACATGCACCGGCATGGGAGGTTCTGTGGAATTCTACTGAATTCCGAAAAGCCTGAAAATTCGAAGGAAATTTGAATTGCAGTGGGGAAAAGTCTGACTTTGGGAAAAATACTGAGTGTTGCTGTCAGGAGGCGGCCGCGAGAGCCCGGGAGGAGTTTGTGGGGTGTCGCAGTGCCATCCTGCGGGCCAGGGAGGTATGAGACGAGGGACACCTGCACGGGTGCCCCCTGGGTGCTCACTCACTGCTCACCAGCGGGATACGGGAGACAATGGGAAAGGTAAAGCCTGGAAAGCGCCTGGGCTGGGATAAAGGCAGCTTTTTGGGGAAAGGAAGAGCAGTGCACACAATCAAAGCAAAACAAGGAATTAACTCTCTTCTTGCCACGGGCAGGCAGGTGCTCGGCCATCAGGAGAGCAGGGCCCTGTCACTTAAGGGTGACATGGGAAGACAAACGCCATCACCCTGAACATCCATCCCTTTCCATCTTTCCCCCCTCACGTTATACACCGATGGTGGTGCTGTAAGGTCTGGGATGTCCCTGTGGTCACTTGGGGTCACCTGTCGCAGCTCTGCCTCCTGCCACGCACCCCCAGCCCCCTTGCCAGCGTGGCAGGAGGAAAACCAGTGGGGTCTGTGCCAGCAGAACCAAAACCATCCCTGTATTATCAACCCCGTGTTCAGCACAAACCCGAGACACGGCCCCTGTGAAGGAAATTAACTCTACCCCAGCCAAAACCAGCCCAGCCACAAAGGCTCTGCTCGCATGAGCAGCACTGCCTGCCTCAGCATTTATTAATCCGTTTCCTTTTATGTAGAGAAGTTCAAGATTTTCTGTGGTTTTTTTTTTGTCTCCAGAGTCAGCTTTGAAGGAGCTGCTTTGGTGGCATCTGAGGGCAAGCACTTAGCCTTGGGCTGGACTTAGGGAATGGATGTGGGATGTGCCACATGGTGCATTTTCTGGAGAAGTCAGTGTAGTCTTTGCACGATGTCATTAAACCCAACAGTGTCCTTTTAATGTCAGAATGAAACACAAGATGTGCTGGAAAGTCAGGATTCCTCCAGGGAGTCCCAGATGGCTCCCAGGGAGAGAAGCATGAGCTGCATATGGCCAGCACTGTGTGGGGTTAAACTGGGCTTTAATTTGAGCAAAAATGGTGCAGTGTTGGGAATTTCCTTGAACATTTTGATTCACCCAGTCAAGCTAAAACAACCAACCTCACAGGAGGCTGTGCTGGATCTTTGCACTTAGTTGTGCCAGCTGATGTGATGTGTCCTTTGCTACAGAGAAACCCTGGGAGGAGTTTATGAACAGAGCTGCTCACTTCACAATCCCACTGCTCTTTTCTGCTTCTGTGCTTTAACTGGGCACTATAAATACACGGGATCTGGTCTGTTCAATCACCTCTGCCTTATCTCTGCACCGTGTGATAGCCTGGCTGCCACAGGGGTCTGTCCTAATGAGAGCGAGTAAGATTTGCTTCATTGGAGTTATATCCACTTGAAATAACTTTCCCTACATTTTTGCCGTACCCAGGGACATTGAAAGGCTGAAATTATTCTCAGTTAACTCACTAGGAGTTGTTTCTCTCTGTAGATCCTCTTACTTGCATGTGTAGTCTGGATGGGATTGCATCTTCCCACCATTGAGGGGGATTCCAAGACTTTGCATGGTGGCAGGAGGCAGCAGTTTGGTTTTAAACATGAATGTTATTCCACATTTTCAATTCATAAATACAGAAGATGCCTGAAACGGGATTGACAAGTTGCCCAGGTGAGTTTAGATCCCATTCCAGAGCATAGTCCAATTTTTTCATGTCTCTGGTCTCAGAAAACTTCACTGAGGAGTGTTGAGCTATTTATTATGAATTGAGGCATGAGTATCAGGCTCTCAAAATTAAGGACCATAAAGGACAGAGAAATGGGTGCCCAAAATTAACCCCCTGCAGCCCTCTACACATGAATGAGGCCCACCTGGTAAAGAACAACAGCACTGTAGTAGGTTTTGTTCTGTACAAGACGTGCATTCTGCTTTCTGGAACTCAGCCCCTCTAGACTTCAAGCTGAGCATCCAGTCTCGTTCACCACGTGAGAAATTCTTGGTTTAATCCTGTACTTTAAATAGTATTTAAAAGTAACTAAGTGGTAACTGAGTAATGAGCAAGTCACAGGCAAGGAGCACTTTGGTATTTTGTTTCTCTTATGATTCACATTTGCCTTCGTGCTCATTCCTTTTAGGTGCTTTATTACTTTCGTATTTACAGAGTTATAGAGATAGAAAAATCTTCTTGGTCCACCTGCCACTCTTCTGGCCCAGTCCAAACCTTTCCTGCTGCTTTCTCTGTGGGAGTGAAAGCAATCATTATTTTGATGGTCAAAACTTTGGATATAGGATGGTTTCATGCCAGTCCCTCTCTGCTGTGCTAAACCCTAGAATGTGAGGATTTTGGCCACAACTGGTTGGGTGTTTCCCAATATTTGCGATGTTGAATGATGGTTTGTTGTGCTGTAAATAATAAATATAATAATAAAACAGCTCAGTTATACTTTCTAAGCTGTTTGCAGAGATCTGCTTAAGGCTGCAATGTTTGATCCCTGCAGATGCTTTGTTTCTAGAACACCCCATGAAAGGTTGTCCAGAAAGATTTAGACTTGGCCTTTTCCATTTGGAGGTAATTCAAGAAAGTTTTGCACGCTGAACTCAAAAACCTGCTTATAAAATTCATTACCTTTTTATTTACTGGGACTATTTTTTCTGTACAACCCTTGCTTTGAACAGGGAGGTAACATCCAGCGCTTCCAATTCAATAGGAGTCATACTTGCTGCCAGAGAGTTTTCCTAAATGAATTTAGAAACCATAAACGAGCAGGAATCTTCTCCCTGTTGAAACAAGCAGTAACAGAGTATATTTTACTCCATATTTTACTCTAATTTTTTGATTTTTAATATACACAATAGATAAAAGGAGATCCTGGACATCAAATATTGACTATTTAGAGTCTCATCGTCCCCTCTTTCCCAGTGGAACATCTCTACTACCTTTGGGGAAGATCCATGCTATATTCATAGGTGTAAAACTAAAACTAGAATCAGACCAAACCACCACAGTGACTGCTCACTCTGCTGGGAAACCCAGGGATTTGTCACAGGTTCAATTAATGCAGCTGCTGCAGACTTATCTTTATGCCTCTGAATTTTTGGTGGGGTCTCTGCCTTACCAAACTCCAAACAATCATTGGGATTCAATTACTGCTGCTCTGAATCTCTTGAAAACTGTGAGCTGGCCCCAGCATCTCCATTTGTTCATCCTCTGTAATCCCTGGAGTGAAAACTCTTCTCCAGCATATAAATCCACAGGAAAGAACTTGACGTGAACGAAAACTCGCTGAGGGAATTTTGCTTTGAAGATCAGCATGTATTTAGCCTGGAAAGCAGAGATTGCTCACGATTGTGGTGAACTCAAAGCAAGCAAGTTGTGCATTTTGTTGGAGTCTCATCGTCCCCTCTTTCTTAGAAAACTTTTTGAAGAGCAGATGCAAATGTGTTGGTGTATATTTATATTTATGCAAGGATGCATATTTATATATTTTTTGTGCTGTTGACATTTTCTCCTCTCAGAACCTAGGCAGAGCTCTTGACAAATCTTGTTCGCTCTGTAGGCTTCTCCCATCTCTGATGTTTCTCCCACTTCTTTCTCCTCCTTTGGGCTTTGGCAATGTGACAAACAACCTCCTGGACCAGGGCTTTCTCACTTTTTACAGCCTGTTCTTTTTCTTTTCCTGGCTACTTGAGTCATTGCCAACAGTAGCAGGAGCTGTGGGAGCTTGGGGACTGGAAAGTGTGTGGTTTTCATGGTGGAATAAGCTGCTTTCAAGCCCCTGCACTGAGTGGGAAAGGGAAAATGCTGGGTAAAAACGGTGCAAACTCCTTGCAGTGCAAAGCTGGAGCTGCTCAGCATTTTGGCAGGCACAAGCTGAACTTCTTTGAGCTCATTAGTGGCCCTGCTCACACAATTCAGTCAGAGTTTTGTTTAGCTCTCAGGAGTCCTGAAATGTTGGATTTGAGA
Organism: Bombycilla garrulus; assembly: GCA_013400315.1. Classification (NCBI taxonomy): domain Eukaryota; kingdom Metazoa; phylum Chordata; class Aves; order Passeriformes; family Bombycillidae; genus Bombycilla; species Bombycilla garrulus. Next base: position 243,060 of record VXBU01008670.1, on the reverse strand, counting down.
TCAAATCCTATCCGTACCTCTGGTGGGTGCCCCCCAAAGCCACTCTGTCTCTCTCCATCCTCAGCTCCGCAGGGGAGAGAAAATATCATCAAAGACTCCTCAAACTCTGCCTCTGGTCCAGTGTGGGGTCCCTCCCGTGGGAGTCAGTCCTGCAGGAACTTCTCCAGCATGAGCCTTTCCCGTGGGCTGCAGTTCTTCATGATCTGCTCCAGTGTGGATCCCTTCCACAGGGTGCAGTCCTTCATTTATTTCAGTCATTTTTTTCTTTCTCTTTCCTTTGTTGTGGAAGACTGCTGGTACTTTTAATAACTTATTAACAGCCCTTTAGGTTTCATGAGTCACCAGCACAGATGCAGCTGGAATGGACGGCACAAAAGTGTGACAGTGGAGAAATCCCTCAAGGAGGAAAAGTTCTTGCAGACCGAACTTTTTTTTTCCCTGCTGTCTCATACATTTTTTCAGATCTAATTTTTAAAAAATAAAATAAAATTTTGTTATTTGCTTTGATAGACTTTCCTGCCCCTGGCACAGAAGGAAGGACTATAAGCCAAGTTGTCATTACAGATCTGTTTTAAAAGGACCTAAAATTAGATGCCATGAAAATGGCTCTGGGAATTCCCAAAGTCCCAGTTACAGTAAGAATCAGACCTTGTGTCTCTGTCCTTGAAGAGCACAGCACTGAATGCATCCTAATAAACCTTGCAGCCTTCTAATGAAGACAGGTGTGTAATTCCCAGGAGCTGCGAGGCAAAATTGGCCCCAAAGCCAATCCCAGTAGGCATCAAGGTAAGCAAAGAAATGTAGCACTTTCCATTTTAGCCAGCTGCACTTGACAGCAGATTTCAAATTCAGCCCCTTCAGACATTCTCATAAAGAAATGAACCCTTAGGTTGTTGTGGCTTTACTGTGATCCATGTAAGATAACACCTTTTCCTTGTAAATTTTTTTAACACCATTTTTTCATTATTTTTTTTTTTCCCTTGCCAGGCTGGATTCTGGATGCTGCAAGGCTGTCATGTCGGGATGCTGCAGAAGAGGTTGTTGCATCTTCTTCCAGTAAAGTTGGTGGAGTTTCTCTCTGTGCAGGGGGTACAACCTTCAGGAAATGGTTTTCCTTGCTCTGTGGTTTTCTTGTTGCTGTTGCTTTTAAAGGGACCAACATTCTTAATTCCAGGAAACTGAAAATAAATGTGAACAGGGACTGGAGGAAGGAAGCAGGGAGAACCCCCTACAAGATTCCAATGCATCTTATTTCTGGGGAAACGAAATAACGCAGCATTCAGCTGCCAGTGGCTACATAGCAGCAATTTTTGGGCGGTTCCTCAAAAGCCCCAGATGAGCACCAAGTCCTGTGGGAAGCTGGAGACTGACACAGGACAGCTCCAGACCAGTCTGCTGTTGAAACTTCCTTTAAGCCTTTTTTTTTTTTCCAAGTGGAGCATCCAGACCTGGCAAATGCATAAGGTCAGTCCTTAAAAGAGCAAAGAGCTCTCTCTAAGAAAATCAAATGAGTGCCCGAAGTCTGTCCATTTGTCTGCCTGTTGTTTTGGCCTTGGATTACTGTGCTTTTCAAAGCTGTGCTTTCATAACAGGGATAAAAAGGTCGATGTTTCATATATCTCTACAAGTAGTAATCATCCTGTTCACGCAAAATATCTGCTACCTGAGGGATGGGCCCAAACCAGAGGTGTTTCTCATTTACCTACAAAGCGTCTGGCTTTATCATCTGTACAGTCAGTTTTTGTGAACACGTGAGTCCACTGCCTGCTCTAATGGAGTTAGTGACTTATTTTCAGTGGTGGTAGTGAGTTTCACTGAAATAGCACTGTTTGTAGCCTGTTGTGTGACTTAGGAGACACAATAGCCAGACAATTCTGCAGTTGTAATATAATTGTACGTGGCGTTCCCAGAAAATGCTCTGAAGTCCTCTCCCGTTGCACCGTTGTGATAAAAACCTCTGGTGCTTTTCAAGCTCCACAAGTCCATGCTGTGCCGTGCTGAAAGTGATAGAAAACCCAATTCTCTCTGAAAAGTGAAGGGCAGGGAGGGGTGCTCTGGCCTGGAATTCCCTCCCTTTGTCAGCAGCAAAGGTCAGCCACGCAGCCAAATTTCCGTGGCCACATGTGGATCCAATCCAGCCTGTGTGTGTTGCCAGCTCTCTGCTCAGGAGAGTGGAAGGGGGAGTAGGGAGAATTAACTCTGGAAGGGGAGAGCCTGAGAGGAAGAGTGGAGCTAAATGTGACAGCTGGGATTTTCAGAAGGTAGTTTGATGGATGCTGGGCATCCAACTTCCCCAGAACTCTTTATCATTAACACCTTCTTTATCTTCCTGAGTGACTTGTAGCCTGTCTGGCAGTTTTCAGCGTCACTGTGTGAGGGAAATGAGGCAGGAGGCAGCTCTGTCTGATCTGGCAGCTCTGGGCCTGCAGTACCTCCTTGTGGCTGCTGGCTGAGGGTCTGGCTCTCTGAGGAGCCTCCTGGCTGCCTGTGGCTCCCACAGGCTTGTGGGACCGGCCCTAGAGAAACCCTGAGCTGCCAGGTGCAGGCTGCTTCTGGTGCAGCTCTTCGGAGTGTCCTGAGCGGGGATGTGAGCCTGCAGTCCCTGGGAATCAAAATGCACTCCACAATCCCAGGGGTTCTGCTCTATCTCTCAGTGCAGGCCAGCTGTGGGAATCCTCTGTGTCCCTTTATCCTGATCTGTGTGTCAAGGCCATGTGGCTGACCATGAGTGACCAGAGGACCCTTCTTGCAAGGGCAATTGTCTTCAGAGTCACACTTTTCCAAAGTGTGAATATCCTGGGGAAATCCATGGGGCAGAATGCTTGGGCCATACTGTGTGCCCACACCGTCAGCAGGGATGATATTGACAGGATTGCTTTGCTTTTGGTGTGAAACCTTGCTCTGATGCATCTTTCCAAGGAAAACAGCTGGAATTTGCAGGTCAGATCATGTGGTGGGATAAGTTATTCCAGCTCCCTTAGTGGAGCTGATTTATACAGGTCAGGTCCAACATTTCTGAGAAATTGTTGACGGTGGGGGGTTTTTTTGTTTGTTTGTTTCACTGAAAACTTGAAGCCTTTCAAATCAAGAATGTGAGGTAAAGGGAATTTTTAGCTGGAGTACGTGCTTCAGGATGTTTGCTGCATTCATTATTTGAGAGCACAAATTCTCTGCAGACAATCCCACACACAGTGGGAGATGAGGTCGTTTGGTTTGGAAGTGCACCAGGGAGATGGGACTCGAGTGAGCTTTGAACAGCAATCATTGTCATTAGTGGTGGTGCCATAACGTGTGCTTGACTCAAATCCAGCGTTGCACAGGCGAGAACCCGATGAAAACTTGTAACTCGATATTTGTGGTTGTTCCTACCAGTGTGATCCACTGTTGAATAGGCTAGACATGAATAAAATCAGTATTTTTTAAAGTGTTGTGTGGGAGTTCCTTATGTCAAAGAGGCGGGTCACCCTCGTGGACTTTACTGCGTTCATATGAAACGTTTGCTGTGGCGTTCATACAGCTCTGCAGCTTTTTCAGGACAGTCCACATCCCCTTGCAGAATTCCACCTTCCTCAGGAGTGGATGCTGCAGTGCTGCACTGAACTCCTGCCACAGGGAAAGATGTGAGGATAATTTGGCGTGTCCCCCTGCTGGTCCTGCAGGGATGGTCCCTTCGTGCTGGGACAGCTCTGCCTGCCATGGGATTTGAGGTGATCTCCTGGCTGAGATCAGAGTAGTGCAGGTGAGGGATGTGTCTGACCCCATTCCAGCCCTTGCTCGAGGAAAGGTGTTTGTGCAGATTCTGTGGCTGGTTGGATACCGAGATGAAAAGGAGCCGACTCGGGCTCTCCCCACAGCGTTACCACCTTCCACGAGACCCGTCCTGCTCCATTGTGGGCACTGCACGTGGGAATGCTCAATCCCCAAATCGCTCCCCACTCAGCTTTTGCTGGCTTATGGACTCGGGAGCCACAGAGATAAGCCCATGGATCCTGTGTCTGCCTCACAGTCGTGCTGGAAGAGGGCAAGGAGACAACACTCAAGGAAAGAGCCTTGTTTTCCCACTGCATGCAGGAGTCTGTGTCTTGCTGAAGGGCAGTGATTCCCACACAGATTTGTTTCCTTTTTCCTTCTCCCCTGCCACTGTGGCAGCGTTGTTACTGGTGAGTACCTGTGCTTGTCTGCTCCCTGTCACTCACCCAAAACCTCACTGCCTCTAATCCCTGAGCCCTGGACACATTTGCACATTTGAGTTCATCCACACCTTTAGTTTGTTTTACAAAGTCTTTTATTGGGGATGCTGCCACATTTCAAACCGCACTTGCTTACTTTACCTCATCTCTTTCCCTTCTTCATCCAGTCTGGATGATTCTTGACTCCCCTTCTGGAGGGAAGTTGCTGTCCCAAACCACGCTGCGTTCAAGTGGGTGGCACAAATGCCAGCCAGGAGCTGGTTTGGGATCCCATCATTACAGACCCCATCCCTGCAAGCCTGCATCAGCCTGCTGCAAACCTGCAGCAACGTGTGTAGAACTGAGATTGCTCACAACTGCCAAAACATTTGGCAGGTGGATGTATAATGTCCAGGCAACATCACATAAATCATCTTTTCACCCCAAAAAATTAATCAGATTTGGGTCACAATGATGCAAACCTCTTATCATCCTACCACCACCCCTCTCCCCCTTTTGTATTTATTAAATAAAACTCAAAATGCTTGTATTATTTTTTTTTTTCCTATGAAAATGTCTTTTTTAATCTAGCAGGTGGCAAAGATCTGAAGGGAGGAGTGGTCATTCACCTGCCTCAGGCAGCAGCTGCAGGTGGTCACTCACCAGAACTGTAAATGGGTGAGGGAGACAAAGGTGTGTCTGGTCAGGCTGTGACACCCTCTTCAGTCTGACTTAATGCAGATAAGGTAAAGAGGGTTTTGTTG
>VXBU01008670.1:225076-238039 GCA_013400315.1 Bombycilla garrulus | reverse complement strand
TTTTTTTTTTTTTTTTTTAACCGATCAGGCTTAGGGTAAATTTGGGAGAAGGTTTTTAGAGGGTGAATTATGAAGGCAAAAAGTGTGCAAGGCTGACCATTTGAGTTGCATCTGCCATAAGGGCCACAGAGTATTAAACTGCGTTTGTGGCAATACAGGTATAAAAGAAATGCCAGGAAGAAGAAGCAGGGAGGAGTATAAATGTATTAATTTTGAGTACAGAATTTGTATTTGCCGTCGTAACTGATCTGTTAAAGTGATTTTCCTAGAAGTGAATTAGCAATCCCAGTAGAGAAAACAATTTAGAGAGTCATTGAATTAGAAGAAATGAAATCAAAGACAGAGTAGCATCTCTTCTATTAAATAACTGTGGCAGAAGCTGTGTTGCTGACAGATCATCAGAACTGAGTGATATTCACTCATGCCTTTCCAGGGAAAAAGTGGAATTACTTATGGAACTTCATTCACTTAATCCTCCATCGTTGCCTGAGGTCTGCAAAGTAACAAAGGTGGTGACTTTCTTTAAAACAGTTTCCACAAGTCTAGCTAAGGTACTGCAGTCTGGTAAATTTAACTTCTGTGGGAGGAAAATTAATTGTATAACAAGGAATTGAATCAATGGATGCCTGATAAATGCAAAAAAATGTTCCTCATAAAAGTCACCATAATTTCTCTTATGGAAGGTTTTGCTCTAGGACTGTGATTTATTTGGGGGGATAAACAAACACAGTGGTAATGGCGAGTCTCTTTGGTTAGGTCAGAAGGTTTTAGAGGGAAATGTCCAGTCATGGGATCAAAAGAGATGATTCTGGCATGGTTAAAAGTGGGAAACTGAGCTTCTAGGCTTAGGTGGTCTGCTTGTGGTCATTCTTCAGACTTCAGTATTCATGCAGAAGATTGGCAGAAACAAATGCCTAGACCCAAAATCAGTTCAGCTTCTACAGTAAGTGGTATTAACTGGTATTATATAGCTCTGACCCTTTGGAGAATTCTGGATCTGACCTTTCCCAAGCTCTGATGGAGTAAAATAACTGTTTCCTGGTCTTTTATTTGCAGATACTCTACATATTGTTGCTGGGGATGAGAATAGCAGTACAGTAAATACCAGCTTCCAGACAACAATAATTTTTCCATCGTGACCTTTATGGACTCCTTAAAACTTGTCCACAGACCCTTAAAGATTCTTGAACCATAGCTTGATGGACATTGGCTGTGTAGAGTTCATCCCTAATTTTCCACTCCTGGAAGAGGAGCAAGTAGCCAGCAGAGTGAGACTCTGAAGCTCATGAATAAGGAGGAGGTGAAGTTCTCACAGAGAAATGTGACAACCCTGTGTCTATTTCTTTCTGTGACCTGGCCAAATTTTGTGTGAAGTGTTGAGGTTCCTGGTGACCCCATCAGGTCTGCACAGCACACTCCAAAGGGGGAAATGAATTCCATACCCCAGACCAACCCAAACCCGTGTGGCTGCTGCGTTTGCCTTTGAGTGGAGCAGACAAACTGCCTGGGTATCGATTTTGTGCACATTAACAGCTCCCCATAGCCCAGGCCATTTCCTGAGTATGATTTGCATGGTCACAGGGGAATCATTTCCATGTTTATTATTGGAAAAATTCACCCTTTCCAGCGTGTTTTGATACTCTGTTTCAGGACGTTGCCTTGTTATATGTGGAACTGTAGCTCCTTCCAAATCAGCCGGGTGCTGTTTGCCTCCTGCAGCTGCTCACTTTGTGTCTTCTGACTGCTCTGCACACCCACTGCAGCCCTGCCATTCCTTTATGTGGCCACGCAGGAATCACAGCTGGGCATCCCAGGAGGAGGGAAGGGCTTTTCATCCATACCAGCACCCCTGAGCAAGCTGCAGCTCCTGACTGGAGGCAGCACCAGGTGTCAGAGGTACAGTTACAGTGTGCTCTAAAGGGCTGAGGCTCAGCGACACCTTTGCCCCGTGCATCCCCAGAAATGGGGATGGCCATTCCAGCATCTCCTCCTCTGAGTATCCCTGAAACCAGAGGCCTGGAGAAGTTTGCAGGGATAGCTGGTCTTACTTGCTGCAGTGTTGTTGTTGTTGGGGCACCAGAGGAGACCGTGAAGCTTCCTGGGAAAGTGGCTGCAGTGAGCTGAGCAGCACAGGAGGAGGTGGAACCCTCCAGAGGCTGTGCAGGCAGCGCCCTTCATCCACACCACTGATATGACCTGTGCTTGCTGGAAAGATTGGCACCATTCTCAGGCATGCCAGAGATTCCTGATGGAGTTTTTAGTCAGCCTGACATTCCAAGTTCCCCTCTGCTGTAGTGTCCAGATGTTGGAGTCTGGTTTTTGCTCTAAATCCCTTTGTCCATCCATGCCCCTCTGGGCACCCTGTAGAGAGCAAGATCCCCTGCTCATCGCCTATCGTGTAGTGTTTCCTTTTCCCCTCACAAATAGCCTTTACACTGCATTGTATCCCTTGAGCTTTCTCCCTCCTAACTGGCCGGTTCTCAGCTCTGACCCTCCCCTAACACACCTGTATCCCGTTCTCTCGGCCCTGGCTGGGCCGGGATGAGCGCAGCGCTCCAGCAGAGGGCGCGGGAACCATTCAGGAATGCTGTTCCAATGCCTGATTATATATATATATTTTTCCCCCTCTGCAGTGCTGTTTCAGGTGTGTGAATACTTGCCCCTGCAGACTCCGCCTCTAGGACAGTCTCTATCCCCTTGTCCAGGCTGTCATTTAAAGAGAACTGGCCCCAGCACTGAGCCCTGGGGAACACCTCTGGATGTCCTGGCCACCACCTGGATATAACTCCATTCACCACCACTCCCTGGGCCTGCTCATCCAGCTGGTTTTAACCCAGTGAAGAGTGGATTTCAACTTGTGGATTTTAACTTGCACGTTTAGAGGACAGGGAAGGTGCAAGGCTGACAGTGGGAGAAGTGCTAGCTGCATTACAGAGCTGCTCTGCCAGTAGATTGAGAGCCCATTGTTCCCTCTTCTAAGTACAAAACATGATCATAGCCATCTTTTCTGGCTTTAGAACTGATGGCAGATGTACTCCCCAGATAATGAGTCTCATAAAAAAACTGTATGAAATCTCCTGTTGAATTCGATAGCAGAGGTGCTGCTCCAATTTAAAGGTTACAGGATGACGCAAAAAAAGAGTTAAAGAAAGGTTATCCTTTTCCACTCAGCCTCTGGAAACTGCGTTATTACAGAGCTGACTTTGCCAACACTGAAGCAGATGCTTTTGGATGACTGGAAGCTCTCTGTAGACAAGGAAATGCAGGAATGTTCTCCATGTGTGAACCGCACAGAAATGCAGAGCGCCAAGAGCTGTGCCACTGTGATTTGTCACCAACCTTCTCGTGGCAGAGCAGTGCTGCTTTAAGTTTCTCTGAAAGAAAACTTAAAAATCTTTTTTTTTTTTTTTAACTGGAAGTATTCTATGACATTATAGAATTTTTAACTTACTGCTAATCTTGGTGGTATGTATTAAAATACAATAACGACAGTACTGTTATACTGTCAACTCTTTGTCATGATTAGATATGATGCCATCTTATAGACAGGCCTGTAGTTTAGTTGGCAGCAGGTGCTCTTCTGCTTCTTCTCCACTGAAGTTTTTATTCTTCTTATCAGGGGAGGTTGGGAAGGCTCCATGGACCAGGTGTGTAAAAAAAAAAAAAGGCTGGATGTGGCACTTGTGCCATGGTTTAGCTGATGAGGTGGTGCCAGGTCACAGGGGGGAGTTGATGATCTCCAAGGTCTTTTCCAGCTTAGCTGAGTCTGTGATTCTCTAAATCTGTGACCAAAGCCCTGCTCTGACACTGGTGCCACGGTGGAGCTGCCTCTTTTCCCTGGGGCACTGCCAGCAGCAGCAGGTGCCGTTGTTATGGTGTGTGACAACTCTTTGGTCCCGTGATCACACAGCTGTTTGAACACAAATATTCTTGTTAAAAGTCTCAAACATGAATGTGGCCGAGGCTTGTATGCAGCAAGAGGGCACAGAGCCGTCATGGCCTAACATATCTGGCGTCAAAAGGCTCTTTTTTTTCTTTTCTTGTGGCTACCACAGCTGAAGTTATCCCGAATTTGGGATTGTAGGGAGGCTAAGAAGCACAGCAAAGCATATCCAGGGGAGGGAGGATATTTGCTGGTGTGGGAAGGGTGGGAGATCTCACAGACATCCAGGTTTTAGTGACTGAAATCCCATTTCATGCCGCTAGAGGATACTCAAACTGTTGCCAGCTTGTAAGAAACTGCTCCTTAATCTCTGCTTCTCTGGAAATCGATTTCTAGGAGAAGGAAATGTCTTTGAGAGGAATAAAGGGAGTAGATGTTTAGGCTCATCTAAAATCTTTCTTTTAGGTTTCAGTGGGAGTTCAGTGAATAGAATCACGTGCACAAAAATTGAAGCAGTGAGTGACAGCACACGGAGCTGATGAGCTGCAGCTTTCTCTGCACCAGAAAGTGGCTGGTTCCTGGGAGGGAGAACTGATGGAGCAGCCACATCCTGCTGTGAGAGAGGCTGGAAAAGCTGGTGTGGGAGAGAGAAGGACATAGAGGCTTAGAGAAGGTGCTGGTGGGACATGCCTGGATTTTGTTCTGGTTGCAGAGCTGGGATCTGGTGCAAGCCAGAGACGTGGTTTTGGTTCCAGTTAATGTGGTAGAGTCAGAGGGAGCAGAGAAAACACAAAACATTCACTGCAGGCCTCACTTCTGAGGTGAATTGCAATGGGAGCCTTACATGGGGATCCAGGGTCGTTTAACTCCTCCAGAAAAACCAAACCATTACAGACAAGGCAGAGACCAATGCTGTGCTGAGCTTCTCAAGGAGCCATCCTTGAGACAGAAACCACTACTATCTGACTCCAGAGCTCAGGCCAAGCAGGGCTTAAAGCATTTTCTTACCTTGGCCAAGCTTGGCTGCATCAAACACACCAGCAGTGGTGCTGCTGCTTCGTCTGACAGTGTCACCACAAGTTCTCCTGTTGGGGTGGATGCAGGGAAAAAATTCCTCTCTGACCTCTAGTAACATTCTCTGCTGAGCAGGGTCTCAGTTCTAGAGAGCTGCGATGGTGATGGTTATCCTGTTAGAGTCTGATTTGCATTGTTGGGGAATGGTTAAACTGACAAAGGTGCTTAATCTGGCAATTGGAGTAACCTCGGAGTTCTCTGCTGCTAATCAAAGAATTTGTATTCCTCTTAAGGCCCATGGCAGAGCTCTGTCTTGGTAAAGACACTCTCCAGCATTCCCACCCAACACATGCAGAACTAATGTCCAGGATTCATGCTGGGCCTGTCTTCCCAGTCTGTGCCTTCCCTTTAAAGATTGCAGGAGTGAGAATGGGACACATGCCAGGAAAAGTGTCTCCAAATAATTCCCTACAGGGATGGGAGATAACTTTTTTCACGTGGGGTGGTCAGGAATGCAGCAAAAGGATCCCAGGCCAAATGGCTGTGCTCTGGCATGGAGCTGCTGGAGCCAGCCCAGAGCAGGGACACCAAGGGCATCACAGGGATGGAGCAGCTCTGCTGGCAGGAAAGGCTGAGGGAATTGGGATTGTTCAGCCTGGAGAGGAGAAGGCTTTGGGGTGACCTCAGTGTGGCCTTGCAGTGCCTGAAGGGAGCCACAGGGAAGATGGAGAGAGACTCTTGGCAAGGGCCTGGAGAGACAGGACAAGGGGGAATGGCCTCACACTGACACAGAGCAGGGTTAGATTTGGGATCAGGAAGGAATTGTTCCCTGTGAGGGGGCTGAGGTCCTGGCACAGGTTTCCCAGAGCAGCTGTGGCTGCCCCATCCCTGGCAGTGTTCCAGGCCAGGCTGGATGGGGCTCTGAGCACCCTGGGACAGTGGAAGGTGTCCCTGCCCGTGGCAGGGGGGTGGAAGTGGATAATCTGTAGGATCCCCTCCAACCCAAACCATTCCATGATACTGTGATTATAAATTAGCACGACCTTCCTTGCTAATCAAGGTCAGACAGACACTCTCTCTTCCCTTGGTCCTGGTGACAAGGATTTCCTGACTCTCTGTTTCTCAGTGCTGTCCTACCTGCCCGCCTGGATATCATCTGTATGCTGCTGGCATCAGGACCTGTTTCTGCTCTTCTGAGGGCTGTGTATCAATGTTGAATAATGCAGCCAGAAACCTCTAGAGCTCGAGTCCTGCAAGTCATTAAGCTGGATTGACCAGCTCCATACATGGTGAACAAGCTGTTCTTTTTAAAACCCTGATTTATTGTCTCAGATTGCAGTAAATTCTGCTCTATAAAACCAGAGTATCTCCAGTTTGCATGGCGACAGTTTGTTTTAAGGTATCTAAAGACACTTTAATTGCTCACTTGATTAAATTGTGGTAATTTCTCCTCCCTGTCATCTTGATCTCAAAGCAGTACATAACACGACTGTTTGTTGTTTTTTTTCCCTAGGCCACTGGGGTGCTTTTTCACCATAGGAAATTTCTCCAGCTGTACCTTTTTAATCTTTCAAAATTTCTTCCAAGCTTCCTTCTTTCTCACCTGTTAGATCTTCTCCTTTTGTCTTCTTCCTTTGTGCCGGATGCTTCCTTGAGTTCTTCCAAATGCAGACACCCCTTTCATTCTGCTGATAGGTTGTGGCAGAGTGAAAGATATTTATTTTTCTCCTTTTGTGGTAGCCCTCCCAGAACTGAAATGATAATTTTAATGCCATTTGTAGATAGGGCTGATGGGGAAAAAATCCTTACTTTTTATCACTGAGGATTGAGATACCTGTGGTGGGAAAGAAGAAAAGAATGGACAGGTGAATTTTCTTACTAACCTTCTTCTGGCTCTTGGAATTTCTGTAGAAAGCCATACCAGGCTCATAACTCTGCAGGGTTTCCCCATTATTTTCTGTTGTTTCCCCCATTTTAAGTATATTGAGGTTTCTGGGGAAGAATTCAGCTCATACTCGTACTTCTTATATCCCTTTTGTTGTGTTTTGTTTCAGAGGTTTTTTGTGGTTTTTTTTGTTTTGTTTTGTTTTTTTTTTTAATGTTATCTCTGCCTTCATCTTGATTTTGAGGGTCCATGAGAGAATATCTAACATGGGCTGAAAGGTTAATCTTCTCTCTGGCATCAAAAAGTGCAGCCCACTGTGCCAGCCGGGAATATCCCCCTGTGTCTGGAAGCTCTGTGGAATGGATCGCTCCTTCACTGCCAGAATCTGAGAGTGGGCAGGGAAATGGGACTGGAACCTTGTGGGGTAAAACTGTTCCACCCTTGGTGAAGCTTCCTGTTCCTCTGGGGAGTTTCTCCCAGCAGCAGAGAGAGCTGGGCAGGTTTGAGGTTTATGCAGCCTGTGAGGGAGGACTCTGCCACGGCATTCCTCAGCTGGAGAAACCCAGAGCAGCCTGGATCTGAACCCTGGGTAAGGAAACCTGCTTTCTTTTGCAAGAGAGCACCTGGCAAGGAGGATCACAGGAATGGGAGAATCCCAAAAGGAAAGTGCTGTCACACCTTCAGGATCCACCATGAGGAGACCCTGGGACTTGGAATGACACACACACACAGGGCTCAGCTTGTGCTGAATCCACTCCTTGGTAAATAAGACAGAACTGGAGGAAGAAGTGCAACTGATCGAGGAAACACAGCATCTACACCGAGCACTTGTTTGTAAGGCGGATGCCTATAGCACAGGCACAACTTTGCTGAATTTGGTGCCTACCTCACAGGAACAGAATTCCTTGGGTGTTCACAGCTGTCCTCGAAGGTGGCAGAGTGGCATTTCTGGGGTGCCTCACCCGTGGCTGTGCCAGTGGCTTGCCTTGCCATTGCACTCCTGTCGAAATCCCAGGTGAGCTCCTTCCTCCCCTGCCACTTTCCAATGGAAATCAGGTTATTCCAAACACGTGAACGTGGCCATTGCAAGTGGCTCCCCGTTTTCATTGGTGTCTTCTCCACTAGTGATGCCAGGATTTTAACCCATGGGACGCCAAAGTCCTCATGTCCCAGTATATCCCACTGACTGCAGTGTCCAGCCCTTCCCAAGCTGGTTGTTGGCTGGTGCCGAGTTAAAGTAGGGCAGCTGACTTGGATTCCATCTCTGGTTAGCCTCCAGCAAGGTTACTGGTGTGCTTTTGGCCACTGGAGGGCTCTGGTTTTATTTCATAACTATGAGAGAATGATAATAAAAATTACCTGTGTCGTGGGCCAAAAGGAAGGTCTAAACTCCTGCAGAAACCTCACGCCTTATCCTGATACTCGGGCATGAAAACTGAAAATGGGATGTCCAGCTCGCTGCATCACGAATAACCAAAAATCTGGGACGCTTGCTTGCAATTATTTGGGTTATTACAGTGATTTTCTCAGCCTCTTGAGGGCTGTGTCTGTGCCAGTGCAGCAAAGATGTGCTCACAAAATCTGTTTTTGTGAGAAGGAGCACTGGCACTGGAGAACAGAGGTAGGGGGGTGTGTGGAGGGAGAAGCAAAGGTAGATCCACAGCGCTTCTGAGGGGTGTTTTTATCGTGGGCTGGTCAGGGGTAGGAAGGAGGGGAAAGCCTAGATTGTACCTACTTGAATTTGCTAAAGTTGCCTTTTCCCTCTTCCCCCTTCATTGAGAGACTGGTGCAGCACAGGAAAAACTCAGAGAGGGAGCTTTCATTCATTGCAGAGCACTGCAGTGCATTCATTGTGTGTCCTTGAAGGAACCCCACATTTTGCAGCTGACCCTGAGCATCAGGAAAGCTTTTTTATTTCCCTCCTTTTTTTTTTTGGCCTTCCTCATCTCTAGTCCTATTTTTAGAGCCTGTCGTTTTCTCAGGGGCTTCACAGTCTATTTTTAAAAAGACTTTGCAGGCTGCAAAACCATTGTTGTTTCTCTAGGGTGATGTCAACACATCCAATAGTAAACGTGCCTGGCATTTACCGTAGGTGATGCTTTAGAACAGATAAACATTAATGATGAGGGTGAAAAATGCTTTTGCAAGCAGAGCCCCACCTTGAAGCATTTCATTTCCACAGAGCATCCTTTTGTTTGCCTCGTGGCTTTCCCCTTTTCTGAAACACTGTTGGTCTGACCGTCAAATTGCTCACTGCTGCATGAACCTGATCTGTACATTATTAGATCATCTGGAGTGACTGTAAATCAGGTTTGGCCGAAGTCTTGCAGCACGTTTAATGTTTTTACAAAGCTTTTTTTTTTCTTTTTTTTTCTTGCCTTTTATATTGAGAATGAATTTAACAGCCCAGCTCTGAAAGAAACATAGAGAAGAGTTTCAGGGGTTTAAAATATGAACAGCAGCAAATACTGGTAATAATAATTATGGTATCATCAATTTTGGTGGAATTTCTCTAATGAATCCAGCATAATCACAGCTTCTTTTTACCTGTGGTGTGGGGAAAAAAAATAAAAAAGGAAAAATTCAGGAACAGTTATGTAAAGATGTGGGAGCAGATGTACTGCTGGTGTAAGCTGGCACTGCTCCACTCATGTCAGTCAAAGTAGTTGATGTGGGGGAACATTTGTCTGCAAGGGAGGCAAGATTCATCCCTGAGCTCTGGGGGCTCCATAGAAATCACAGGATGGCCTGGCTTGGAAGGGACATGGAGGAGCGTGTGGCTGCAGCCCCTGCTATGGGCCCATCCACTGGCCCAGGTCACTCAGAGCCCCATCCAGCCTGGCCTGGAACACTGCCAGGGATGGGGCAGCCACAGCTTCTCTGGGAAACCTGTGCCAGGGCCTCCCCACCCTCACAGAGGATGATCACACATCACTTCAGTGGAGTATTTGCCCGTGTCATGCTCTGATCCCCTCACAAATGTGAGGGATGATGTCTGAATTTAATCTTTTCATGGATGCTTAAGCCAATGTCTCTTCTATGCTTCCTGCTGTAGACAACACTGCCCAAGAGGACAACTCCTGCCCTTCAACCACTTGGATTTGATCCTTGGGCTGTACTAGCTCAGCTGTGCCTTTGAACATTGATTTTACAGACCGTGGACACCTGTGGAGCACCTCCTCCATCAGCCACTTGTGGGAATGTCATAGGAAGACTGAGCAAAAGTCTCCGTGGGAGGTAGTGAGCCACCCTTCTGCAGAATCACAAAGGCACAGAAACTTTAACTCCCTTGTTTCAGTAAAACTTGAGATTGTAAATACTTATGCACCTTTGAACCCTGAGTGCTGCTCAAGGAAATAATGCAGAGCACAGGAATGGCTCTTTGTGCTCTTCTTGCTCTGAGTCCTTTCCCTGAACCCAGGAAACTTCCAGAAGCTTCACAATTGGATGGAATTTATTTCAAATATAAACATCCAAGGGATTTCTCTTCCATGAGTTTGACCAGCTGAACCCTTGCAACCAACTACCATCCCCAGCATCCTGCAGCAAGGAGTCCAAGGCCAGGCTGGACGGGGCTCTGAGCAGCCTGGGCTGTGGAAGGTGTCCCTGCCCGAGGCAGGGGATTTGGAAATGGATGATCTTTCAGGTCCCTTCCCACCCAGCCATTCCATGATTTCATGATTTGTATCCCCTCTGTCTCAGCCTTTCAATTCCCACTCCCAGAGTCCCAACTGCTGATACCCAGTTTGCAGTGGAAGCTCAGCAGTGACCTGGAGCTGCTGACTGGGCACTCAGCCCTCCCAAACAGAGATTCACCGCCTCTTGCACGGTCCTGTCCCTTTGTTTGGTGCCTCCTCACTCATACCTTGATCTCAAAGGGTTGCTCAAGGGTCTAAATTTCCCAGCATCCAGTTCTGGTTCTCAAAAGGCCCATCTCAAGTTCACCAGGAGACCTTTGAACTTTTGTGAACCTAACCCAAGACCAGGGGGGTTTTGCCTAGGTTTGCATTCATCACAGGTGCCTCACGCTCTTCTTTACGTTTCACGCCACTGGACAAAAGGGCAACCATTTGGAAGCCCCCAGGAAAACTGCCTGACTTCAAGTTCTGTTGGCAGCAGCCCCCGTGCTCTGAGAAGGCACCAGTTCTGCTTCGTGCTGCTGGCAGCTGAGCTGGTTGGCTGCCTCTGAAGGTACAACTGCCACGGCAGATGGCTGGGAGGCTAGCAGGGAATTTATTCAGAGCTCTGCATAAACGAGGCTGCCTTTCCTCGGAGGGAATGGCAGCTGAGGGCGAGCACACTCCCCTCTCCTCCCACATCTGCATGGGGACATCCAGGAGCTCCGTGGTGTCCCGGGAGTGGAGGAGCCAGCCTGTCTGCCACACACCAACTGTGCTGCTCTAGCCTGCAGTCTGCGCCAGCTCAGCGGGGCTGTGGGCTCTGTCTGCGCTGCCGAGCAGCAGAGGTGTTCCAGCAAGAGCTGCGCCCACGGGGGAATGGAGCAGAGCCTCCAGTGCAGGGACGTCCTTTCAGACACCCCCTGTGACCTGTGCCCCCTCAGCAGCTCCAGGTCACTGCTGAACTCCCACTGCTAACGGGGTAGCAGCAGTTTGGGGCACTGCTGTTCTGAAGGAGCGGCTTGGAGGAATCTGAACATCTGATGGGAGTTGGAGGGTTGGGACGGGAGGGATAGGAATCATGAAATCCTGGAATGGCTGGGTGGAAAGGACTTACAAATCATCCATTTCCAAATCCCCTCCCTTGGGCAGGGGCACCTTCCACTAGCCCAGAGCTCCATCCAGCTGGCCTTGGAGCCTTCCAGGGATGGGGCAGCCACAGCTGCTCTGGGAAACCTGTGCCAGGCCCTCCCCACCCTCACAGGGAACAGTTTTTTTTTTTTTCTTATCCAATCTAAACCCACTCTCTGTCAGTGTGAAGCCATTGCCCCTTGTCCTGTCACTCCAGGCCCTTGCCAAGAGTCTCTCTCCATCTTTCCTGTGGCTCCCTTCAGGGACTGCAAGGCCACACTGAGGTCACCCCAAAGCCTTCTCCTCTCCAGGCTGAACAATCCCAATTCCCTCAGCCTTTCCTGCCAGCAGAGCTGCTCCATCCCTGTGATCCCCTTGGTGTCCCTGCTCTGGGCTGGCTCCAGCAGCTCCCTGTCCTTCCTGTGCTGGACCCAGGGCTGGAGGCTCAGCTCTGCAGGATGAGGAGGGGTCTCACCTGAGTGGTGCAGGGGGGCAGAATTCCCCCCTCACTCCCACACTGGGGCCTCAGCCCAGCACAGGGCCGTTCTGGATCCTGGTGCACACAGCTGGGGCAGGGTCAGCTCTCACCCAGCAGCACCCCCAGGTCCTTTTAGGTAAAAATTTCCTCTATTTTCCTAGGGAATAATGCCGTGTTAGACACTGGCGTTGCAGTGAAGATGGCTGAACAGAAGGAAAGCTGCATACCCTCAAGAAGTTTCCCCTTCAGTGTGTAAGGGTTAAGCATATTCACCATGAGCTGAAGTAGATGAGAAAAACCCTTGGTCAGAGGCTGTGACTGCTTGCAAAGATACCCACAGGTAATGGGATCTGAGCTGCCAGTTCATTTACTTCTCCCTCTGTCCCTAGAGTAGCTGCATTAATTTTTATCTTTAAAAATTCCTGCTATGCAAAAAAATCCCCACTGATGTTACCACCTCTGAGTCATGCCAGCATATTTGTGTGCCGGTATATTTTAGGAGCAAAGCTGCTGGAATTCAATAAGTATAAAGCAGGAGTTGATAAGCAAGGTAGTGGTAGCAGCAGGCTATTTAGATAAGGGAAAGGAGGTGTGGTGGGCTGTCAGTAGGTCCTTGGGACCTCGCAGTATTGATCCCAAATGAGTTTGGCCCAGGCTGTCTCAGTCCCTGGATTTTCTGCAGGTTAAATTCCTTTCCTCAGGCTTGGAGGACATATCAGTGTTATCAGCCTGATAAATCACAGAATGTAGAATTGTAGAACCTCCTGAGCTGGAAGGGACCCACAACAATCACTGAGGCCACTCCTTAGCCCTGCACAGCACAGCCCCAAGAAGGGACACTGTTCTCTGCTTCAGATCTGTTCTTACCCCTACAGGCACTTGAGGACCCTATCTGCTAAGTGATAAGACTCATGCATCTCTCCTCTCCTCTCCTCTCCTCTCCTCTCCTCTCCTC
>VXBU01008670.1:202778-224973 GCA_013400315.1 Bombycilla garrulus | reverse complement strand
TCATGCATCTCTCCTCTCCTCTCAACTAATGACCACGCTATGGGATTAAAGCAGTGTTGGATCATCCAGCAGGACCACTGGAAGCAAGGCATGGCTGTTCCTCATGTTTCTGCTGTGCTATTGGTAGCAGAGGTGGGAGCTGCTCGCCACAGCTGCAGGAAGAACAGCACCTGCTCTGACATGAGGCCTGGCGGGACAGAGTTACTCTTGTACATTTTGGGCTGCATTTGAATGGACACTGTGTGTGCTTTTGCTCTGTGGTTGTGCCATATTTTCTTTAGCATCAGAATTCCTCAAAGGAATTTGCAGTGTCCGTTCATGGGGTGTAGACTTTTGCTGTGTCCTATTCCCGTGCCTGTACCGCGGTGGGTGCGTCACCAAGATCTGAAGTGTGGGTGGAAACCTGTGAGGCATCCCTGGACCTGTAGTGCCCTGGAGTTGTGCTGGACCATGCAAACGTGGCTCCCCAACTGCCTGGCTGCTTTATTCCAAAGAAATGGTCATCACAGAATCATAGAATGGTCTGGGTTGGAAAGGCATTAAAGTTCCTCTCGTTCCACCCCCCTCCAGGGACAAGGACACCTCCCACTAGCCCAGGCTGCTCAGAGCTCCATCCACCTTGGCCTCGACCTCAGTGGTCAGATCAGTGCTCTGCCTTTTCAGTCCTATCCCAGAAACTCACCTGCTCCCCTGAAATACAGGAGAGAAGCCTTCATTCAGTCTGTATCCCTGAAATACAGGAGTGGAGCCCTTCATTCAGTCTGTATCCCTGAAATACAGGAGTGGAGCCCTTCATTCAGTCTGTATCTCTGAAATACAGCAGAGAAGCCCTTCATTCAGTCTGTATCTCTGAAATACAGGAGAGAAGCCCTTCATTCCATCCCTGAAATACAGGAGAGAAGCCCTTCATTCAGTCTGTATCCCTGAAATACAGCAGAGAAGCCCTTCATTCAGTCTGTATCCCTGAAATACAGCAGAGAAGCCCTTCATTCAGTCTCTGCCCCTGAAATACAGGAGAAAAGCCCTTCATTCAGTCTCTGCCCCTGAAATACAGCAGAGGAGCCCTTCATTCAGTCTGTGACTGAGCTCCTTGCTCAGATCCGCGTGCAGACAAGCCCTGCTTGTCGCGCTGTGGTTTCTGGGTTGCTGCTCTGCAGAGCCCTTGCTGCTGTTCCAGGGGAATTGGCTGGCTTCAAGGTGATGGCTTACCTCTTTGCTTGCAGCTGCTAGAGAGCATGGCAAAAAGCTAAAAATACCTCTGAGCCAACACCTCATGTCACTTCTCCTCACGAGGGGTTTCTGCAGTTGCCACGGGGATCTTAAGCACTTGCACAGGGGAGGGGATAAATCTCTTTATTTTTGTGAATAGAGGGGGAGGTGCCCAGGAGAAAAATCCCTCTATGAAAAAGCTGTGCAGCCGCGTGCTTTGATGCCTGGGTTGAAAAAGCTAAATGTCCATGGATTTAGACCAGCCAATGGTGTGTGAGTGCTATTTTTGGAAAGCACGGTTCAGAATTATGGCACATGCATCACATGTGAATTGGGAAAGTGCAAGCTATTTCTGGAGCCTGTTTGCATATGTGCTGAGTCAAGGTTTGCACACAGAGCAAGGCTGCACCTAGCATCTCTTAAATCTGCTTTAGCAAGGTTATTTGCTTTCAAGCGAGCTCTGAGTCCCCAAAAAAATCCTTTCTCCTTCTGATTTTATTAGCATCTCAGCATTGCAGGGAGATTAATTAGAAAAGACAAAAATTAAGTGCAAAAGGGGAGGCACAAGGGGAAGCAGTTTAGAGTTGAAGGGGGATGGGTTCTGAAAAGGTATTACCTAGTAAGTACAGAAAGACCAGAACAGCATTAAAAAATATGGAAATGCAGGAGGGGCTCATAAAGAAGGTGAGAAATTTACACCTTGTGCTGTTCTTGCTGAGGGAAGCCTATTTACAGGGAGCAACCCCTGGGGACAACAGGAATTAGGGAAAGAAATTGGAGCAGCACCGCATGAATTACAGCCTACCCTTGTGCTAATTTGAAAACAAACCAGTGGGAGATCCCAAATCAGAACTGACACCCTGTTGGTCACAGTGGGGGCAGCAGTCCAGTTAAATGGTGGCTGCAGTGCTCTTGAAGGGATAGATGGGGTTCTGTTGAACTCGTGATCCTGTAGAGGGGTCTGGTCTGCCTCTCGAGGTCTGGTGGTGGTTATGCAGCTCTTGTCCCCTGGGAATGCCATGGATAAGCTGCCCGTGGCGTTCCAAGCTGTAGATTATATCCAGGTGGGAATGTTTGGTTCCTCCCCTGGGCAGAGCACCTCCCAGTGGGATGATGTAATTTTATGAGTCACACAGGGAGTCTGGGTGGCCCATGAACAGCAGATAGCCCCTGCAGAGAGTTATCAGGGATGAGGCACAAGGAGGTGAGGCACACTGCCCCACCTGCATGCGGGTGTGGCACCGGTGAAACTTTTTGGTGTGGCGTGCAAGAGAACTTTTGGTTCTCTTGCATGCACAGAGAACACAGTGCTGGCACAGAAGCAGGCCCACCGAGCAGTCAGGAAGGGAGCAGGAAGGTGCCTGGCAGCTCCGGGAAAACAGGAAAGTGTTTTTAAACTACACAAGATGAGAAGCAGAGCAAGAGCAGCCTGAGCACTGGCTTGTTGATGGAGGCTCGGAGGAGAAACATTCACACCAAGTGCAATCCTGCAGAGTTTGTGGGGATGTTTTAAAGCCCTTAAAGTCCTGGAGAGGTTTGCTGCAGAGACTGACCCCAGGTGGAAGAGGAAAAGGGAGCAGCAGTACCTGGGCACAGATAAACATCCCTGTTATGCTGATAATAGCATGGCATGCAGCAGGACACGGGGAAGAGCTGGGAGTCGTGCTGGTCTCTCTAGGGGGGAACTCTTGATTCAATTTATTATTTTAGTTCCTAGAGACAGATATCAACATCAGACCTGACACACACCTATAAACGGGATAAAACACAGCATGGGCACCCCTGGCACGCTGCCTCTTGTGTTTTCCCACCTGGAGGCTGTAATCCTGATGGAACCAGACCTACATGGTCCTTTCTGGGCCCTTATCTGCCTAAGTGTGTGTGGTTTGATGAAGAGTTTGATAAAATGACACCCAGTCCGTTTATACTCTTTTGATCAGAAAAAATAAAAAGTGAAATCAACTCTGGTGAAAAAAAAAAAAGGTTTGAAATACACATTGGGTCTCAAGTCCTTGTCTTGAAGGTGAGCTTGAGAATGGGTTAAAACAAGAATAGAAAAATGTAAATGTTGATGTAATTTCTCAATTTGGATAGCAGACACAAGCCAAAAAAATGACAAGATAACAATGCCCACAAAACAAACCAAATCAGAACTCCCTTCCAGTTTCCAGCTTGAACAAGGATCCAAAATCTGAGGAGAGGCAGAGGAAAATTGTGCAGGACCCCACTTCTAAGAAGCTCTATTAGAAAACATTTTTTTTTCTTGCTTTGACACCATTTTATTCTTCGTATAACTGGATAATAGAAAACAACACTTTTCCAGGTCTTAGTTTAGAACGATTTCCGGTTAAAACCACTTAGGTTCATCACCTTCCTTTCTGCAACCATAGATCCCCAGCCTGAGAACTGAGCTTGTTCTATACATGACTTGGAGCTGCTGGAAATCTGAGCGCTCATTTCACTCAATACTCAGATCCCGTCCTGGAACTCTGATGAACCCAACCTGAGATTCATGCTTGTAATCAAACCTAAGCAGAGATCAGTTTTGCCTGGGTTTTAGTTTCAAGTAAGAAGGTGCCCACCTTCCTACCTGTCTTCACCTTGACCAGGCAGTGGGATGTCTCCTTGCATATTATCATTAGCTTTTCGGGATATATGATCAGCCTCCTTGTCCTGCAGTTTGTAACCCACCCATTTGTGCTTCATAGTCATAAAATCAGCTTATTCTGGGTTAGTGTTCCCTGCAGTTGACAGAGCCACGGAATCACAGAATATCCTGAGCTGGAAGGGACCCACAAGGATCATCCAGCCTAACCCCTGGCCCTGCACAGACACCCCAACAATCCCACCCTGTTCCTGAGGGCATTGTCCAAACTCTCCTGGAGCTCTGGCAGCCTTGGGGAGCCTGGTCAGTGCCCCACCACCTTCTGGGGGAAGAACCTTTCCCTGATATCCACTCTGACCTTCCCCTGACCCAGCTCCAGCCATTCTCTCAGGTCCTGTCCCTGGTCACACAGAGCAGAGATCAGTGCCTGCCCCTCCTCCTCGTGAGGAAGATGCAGAGCTGCTGTGAGCTCTGGCCTTGTCTCCTCTTCTCCAGCTGAACAGACCAAGTGCCCTCAGCTGCTTCTTGAGCGGCTTCACCTCCAGGCTCTTCACCATGCTTGTGTCCCTCCTTTGGACACTCTCGAACAGCTTTAGATCTTTCTCATGTTGTGGCACCAAAAACTGCCCTGGCACTTGAAGTGAGGCCGCCCCGGCCCAGAGCAGAGCAGGACAATCCCCTCCCTGGCCCATTCAGCGATACAGGGCCTGGTGTCCCCAGGACAGGGATGTCCCTCCTGGCTCCAGGGCACTGCTGGCTCATGTCCAGCTGGGCACTGACCAGGACCCCCAGCTCCCTTTCCACAGCACTGCTCCCCAGCATCTCCTCCCTCAGTCTGTCCATTCACCCAGGCTGGCTCTGCTCTGGGAATGACTCTGTGCCCAGATGGTAATGCGCCTGACAAGAGCTCTCTTCAGAGCTGGGTACAACTGATACCATCATGGACAGATCAGAGTCCACAGCGCCATAACTGCCAGCCTGTGCAGCCACCTCTGCACGCCAGCATTCCAGCACTGTGTGGAAAACAAGAGTGCCTGCCTGACCCACGCAGTCTGCCATGCCAACAGCCCTCACCAGCTGTAAACAGAATCAGAGACAGCACAGCAGCAGCTTAATTCACACAGCACTTCTTGTTTGTGGCAGCAGAGCGGCCATTTTCCACTGGAGGAACTGAGCTACAAAATCAAAAATTCTTTGCAGAGGTCAGTCCTACAACCAGGAACAGTGACTGCACTGTTGTACAAAAGTGATGATCTTGTTGTTTTGGTGTTTTCTATATTGCTTTGCAAAAATCACGTGAAAAAATCGTTGTTTTTGCATCCTCTCTGCTCTCAAATTGTCTTAACTGTCTGACCTCGTGTGTCTGAAGAAATGTGCAACAGTCTCAGGGGATTATGTAGTGCACGCAAATAGGTGGCTATCAATAAATTATTACTTAAAACCCCAACTACGTTAGGCTGCATAGATCAGGTAAATAAATTGCAGTCTATTCTGTTTCTGGATATCTGAATGTCTCAGATGCTTGGTGGTCTGTGAGAAATAGTCTCATCAATATTTTAAAATGGACTTTCTTTGGATGTTTTGTATAACTGACTTTGAATATTCTACTTCATCCAACTGTCTGACCACTAGACTTTATTTTTTATAATAGATTACTTAATTCACAAGGTTTAAAACTAGCTTGACTAATAACTCCCGTAAGCAATGGGGCTCTTGGTACAGGATTTTTGGTTTCAAAGCAAACATCACTCTTACTTGTGTCAACATAGGTGGGTAGGCTCCCCTCTCTCGAGAGAGAGAAGACAGAGCAAAAACCTCTAGTCCTTGACACAACCAACTGTTCTAGAGCAACAAGGTCTGAAATAAATAAGCAGTGACCTTCCTAGGGTATCCCAGAGGTGCTTGGGGAATTACAACAGGGAGTGTGGCACTCTCCCTCAGCAGGAGCTGAAAGTCAGAGCAGGAACATCCTCATCACCCTCAGGTGGCATCAGATGTCCATGATTAAGCAACAAATGGAGATCCCAGTGATGGCAAACAGAGCCAAGAGAAGCTCCTTCTTGTCTGAAGCAGTGTTGGCTGGTGATCAGCTGTGTCACTGGGCTGCAGGAGCCAGCACTGCCTGGATTTCCTGCATCTGCAGACCCAACCCAGACAACCAGCCTGCAATACAGGCACTGCCACAGGCGTGGCTGGCATCTTGAGCTCAGCTCTCCCCAGCTGAGATGGCAAGTGAGGTTGGGTAAGTATGATGGTGTCCACGTTTTCACTGGTCAGAGATGGAAAAATGAATAGAAAGAGGAATGAGCTACACAGGCAGTCTGAGGAAGGTGTTTTGGAACATCATTAGTAGGCATTCCATGGAGATTGAAAATACTCCTTGGTACTTTGGTCAGACGTGCCCCTGGAATTTTACATAGTAATGACAGCTATAGCAGACCCCTTCCAAGACTAGGGCTAAAATAAACTCTGCCCTGTGAATTTCTCTTGCCAGAATATGTGAATAATACATCAACCATAACTAACTAAGCTTTTGAGAGGAGGCACAACTCTG
The DNA here is from genome assembly GCA_013400315.1 of Bombycilla garrulus. Taxonomy (NCBI): domain Eukaryota; kingdom Metazoa; phylum Chordata; class Aves; order Passeriformes; family Bombycillidae; genus Bombycilla; species Bombycilla garrulus. The sequence goes on along the minus strand of VXBU01008670.1, from coordinate 218,605 downwards.
TGATGCTGGTCTTACTATTTGGAGTGGAAGTAGTCCTGCTGAAACTGATGAAAAACCAGTATTATTTGAACCTGGCCTAAAACATGCCCTCATCTCCCTCTGGGTGATAGGAATGGTGACAACTTCCACTGTGTGGCACCTGGGCCATTAACCACCTCCACAGTTAAGGGCAGCAGAGTTGTTTTATGGGCATAGATCCAGCTTGAAACATATCAGGAGCATTGCTGACTTCATTAAGATTCTGCATGTTTAAACAGCTGCCTGAGAGCCCTGGTGGATGAAGCTTTACATATCTAATAAAGAGCCCTGAAGATCGAGGTTTGCCTCTGAAAGTGACTTTATTTGGTTTAAGCCATCCATCACATTGAAATAATGCTGTTGTTGGGTAGGAGACACGACTATTTTTATGGCTGTGTGTAATATTTTCCACTGTCACCAAAGTGCCTTTCTGAGTGATAAATGTGTAGATTTCCTGCTTCCCTGGGCCTGAAGGAGCAGAGGAGGGATGGTGGGATGCGGTGCCTTCTCCCTGTTTGTACAAGCAGTGCTGCTGGAATGGGGGAAGCGCCTGGGCTGGAAACTGGCAGAGATGCCCTCTGGCAGGAGGCACATCTCGGGCTGATGCAGAACAGGAACTTCTTGTTTACACAGCTCACCATCTGCATGGAATTGGTTCCATCTTCCCATTTGTGTGTGGAAATGGGAGTGCTGCACCTGCTTAACTCATTGTAGCCTTTGGAGAAACCAAAGTCTTCTCACTGTTCTGACATCATCTTCCTCCTGCCTGGAAGAGCTGCTGTGATCTGGGCCTGCATAACACAGTGGTAATTGCTTAGTGCTAGAAAGAGAAAGGGAATTGGGCTATAAATGGAAATGGAGGACTGATTCAATGTTGTAACCTGCTGAAGATTTGCTGGAAGAAGTTTCAGAGAATCATAAAATGTCCTGAACTGGAAAGGAGCCACAAGAATCATCCAGTCCAACTCCTGGCCCCGCACAGGACAGCCCAAGAATTACCATGTGCCCAAGAGCATTATCCAAACACTTCTTGAGCTCTATCTGGCCTGGGGGAGCCTGTTCAGTGTCCAGCCACTCTCTGGGGGAAGAATCTCCTCCTGAAATCCAACCTAACCCTCCCCTGACACAGCTCTGTAGTAGCGTTAGACTTTCCTACTATTGTGGCACCTAAAGCTGCCCTAGCACTCGAGGTGAGGCTGCCCCAGCTCAGAGCAGAGCAGGACAATCCTCTCCCTGGGCCTGGCTGCTGGGCCTGATGCCCCCAGGACAAAGATGCCCCTCCTGGCTGCCAGGGCACAGCCAGGTGCCATATTAAACAGGCTTTGTCCCTCCCTGAGTTTACGAAAGTGACCATTATAATTGTTTCAGCCATGATATCTTCCTCAGGTCACATGCTGATGCTGCAGTTTTCCTAGCAAAGGTCTGTGCAATCCTCTGATGGCTTCACAAGGAAATTTAATCCACAGGATGGAAAGGTCCATGGAGCAGTGTCTCCAGGTGAAGCCACACTTTGCCTAGCTGCTGGTTTTTCCAAGTCGGTAGTGACAGAGGGGACTGTAAAGCGTGAATGCATGGTGTCTCCTCTGTTAGCTGAACTGGAACTTTTTCAGTTTGATCTCGTATCTTTGTTTGCAAGGTGGGAGTTATGAAATTTGCCTGTTCTTGAACCAATTGAAACAGCTCATTTGTTTATTCCCCTCAGACAGGGACAGTTCTGAAACACCTGCACACATCTACTCTGAGGCAAACACGGGTGGCACCTGAGAGTTCCCTCAGCAAAACTCTTCCCACTGCCTGCATCTGTGTGACATAGGAAGGCAGGGGGAACAAGGAATTATTCTACACTCCACATCTAGATGAAACAAACTTTTCTTTTTTTCCCTTGCACCCACATTTCAAGACCCGAAACACTGCCACAGCTCCAGTGTTCCCCGGCATCCTGAAATGCAAGAAAGATATTTTCTTAAACAATTTCTACCCTTTCTGCTCCTCTCTGACAAATGAAGGTCTTTCCCTCGGCAAAGGAAGCAGTTCTTATTCTTTGCACTGGTGAGTGGGTTTATATCAGGGTTGCTCCCAGAGAAGACTGGCAAAGTCTTTGGGAGCGTGGCCCCGCTTTCTGTTTCTGGAGGCTTACATCTCCTTTTAGAAGCAGTGATTTTGTATATCTTGCCCTTAACTTGACAGTTTGTTGGAGAAAGCAAGGCCCTGGCTCCGTGGAGTGCCTTTGTCAGCACCCATCGTGCCAGGCCTGTATTTGCAACCAGCCCTTCACAAAGCAATGGCTGATTCTTCCTTGCGAGCCTTCTGCTGCCACACAGCTCTGAGGAGCTCATGTAGATGACTCCCAAGCCCACATTTAACACTACAAAGACCCTCAGTAGGAGAAATGTGCAGATACTCTGAGTAAGGGGGGTTCTGCCCCTCTGCCCCGCTCTGCTGAGCCCCCCCTGCAGAGCTGAGCCTCCAGCCCTGGGCCCAGCACAGGAGGGACAGGGAGCTGCTGGAGCCAGCCCAGAGCAGGGACACCAAGGGCATCACAGGGATGGAGCAGCTCTGCTGGCAGGAAAGGCTGAGGGAATTGGGATTGTTCAGCCTGCAGAGGAGAAGGCTTTGGGGTGACCTCAGTGTGGCCTTGCAGTGCCTGAAGGGAGCCACAGGAAAGATGGAGAGAGACTCTTGACAGGGCCTGGAGTGACAGGACAAGGGACAATGGCTTCACACTGACACAGAGCAGGGTTAGATTGGATATCGGGAAGGAATTGTTCCCTGTGAGGGTGCTGAGGCCCTGGCACAGGTTTCCCAGAGCAGCTGTGGCTGTCCCTGGATCCCTGGCAGTGTCCAAAGGCAGGCTGGATGTGGCTCTGATCAACCTGGGCCAGTGGAAGGTGTCCCTGCCCATGGCAGGGGATTGGAACTGGATGATCTGTAAGATCCCTTCCAGCCCAAACCTTTCTTTGATTTTACGATTTTCTGCAATGCAGAGTAGCAGTGATAGAACAGTGATGTAGTGCAGGTGGTGTTCCTGTGCGCGCCTTCCCCAAACCCTTTAGCCCTCCTCAGCTCAGCATCACCCTGAGCTGTTGGTGTAGCAAAGGCCCTTCTTGGAGTTAGGAGAAAATCTTTATCCTTTGTTTTTTTTCTCCAGCAGCAAGGCAGATGAACTTTCTTATGGAAACAATTTCTCTACCACATGGAATACATGTAGACCTTGATGCACTGAGCTTTCTCTCAGGTCATTTCATGTTCTAATTTCCACTGAGCACTTAGAAATGCCCTGAAGAGCAGGAGGGAAACCAAAGTGATTGTACTTGCATTGGATCCAAGGGCTCCCAGTGTTTGAGTTGTTGAAAACACACAGGTTTTTGTAGATTTTGGTTTTGCTTAGTGGCTGGGGACATGTATTGTACTTTATTGCATGTTACTGTTTTAAGAAATACATGATTTTAAGCCATGGAAATTTTCAGTGGAAAATTTGGATTAAAATCCCAGTTGAGTTCACATGTTTAACTGCCTTACGCTTCATGGTTGGAAATGAATCAAAGGAACAATGGAATTTGGTTCACCCCATGGATATGGCTCTGTACCCAGCAAATCTCAGCAGATACCCAAACGTGATTCTGTGTAATTCTCCGTTCACTTTTGCAGGCACATGAAGGATGAGCTCAACCCAGTGTAGAGCAAATACTGGTGAAGAAAAAATGTTTTCTTTTGAAGGGAGTAAAAGGACATTTTGCAATACACCTGTGCAAACCTGTGGGAAGCCAGGATAAGTCCTGTGAAAAGTGGGAGCAGGTAACAAAATCCTCATGCACATACAGCTTAACAACCTTTGTGCACTTTTCCTCAGCTTAAAAAAGCCCCGCTTGAGATTTCTTACACTGGCAGAGTTTTTTTACCCATAGTGGGAGTTTGTTTACTTTTACACATTTGTAGAAGGTGTGAAAGAGCTTTTGTGGAAGAGAAGCTGGTAGTGAGGTAATTCCAGGCAGAGTGGGGAACGTGACAGTCCTGCCGTGCCTGCTGTCAGCGCTGGATTCACGGCTGCACGGCGCCTGTGCTTCCCACACCTACACCAGAGGCCTCCTGTCCCTAATCCTCCTGCTCCCCCACTCCTCAGACTCACTCCTGACCGTCTCCCAGTTCCCAGGCAGAATAAGAAATGGGAAGCAGAGCCTGGGATGCTGCAGCTCCTCCCCTGTGCTCATCACTCCTTCCCTTCCAGCCTGAGAAAAAGGGCAGTCCCACGCCCCTACTCCTGTCACAGCCCCCAGAGGCAGAGATTTGGGGTTCATTTTAGTTTGGTGGGTGTCATCTTCCATTGTCTGCAACATCTTACAGTGGAATTTGAAGGACTTGGGGGCTGATACAAGTGATACCATTCCCTGATAATGCTGGAGAGCAGCAGCAACGGGCCCAGCTTGGCTGAGGGAATGTTTGGCTGCAGGGGACTGGCCACACTCTGCTGTTGTGGTCTGAGAGTCTGATCCTCTCTGCCTGCAGTGGGAAGGCAGCCTGTGTGTGCTGTTTACTTCCCCTTCATGCTCTGGCAGACCAGAAAACCTTTGGAAATGCACCAAGAGAGTGTGTGTGTGTATTACAGCACCAACCCAGCTGTGGAACTAAGTATTCCACAGGGAGCACCCTGGATGAAAGGAGACACAAGGTCCTTTGCAGCAGGTTCTAGGCTGACTGGGAGCTAGGATGGGAACCTAAGGAAAGCTCTTCTCCCTTGTTCCCCGAATTCTTCACTGCTTCTGGGTAGCTTCTGAGGAAACCAACCTCAGCAGTCTTTGCCAGCTGTTAGATACTGAGCTGATGGATGCAGGGTAAGGAGAACATTCCTTTGTGGAATGAATGAATGTCAGTTCTTGACCCATTTTAACTCAGAGCTGCTGTCAGCTGAATCCAAAACAGCTTCTGGTACTGCAGGACCATCCCTTGCCACCTTGAACGAACATCCTCCTGTTGGAATCTCAGATTTTGGCCTTGGTCAGTGAAATTCAGTAACTCTAGATCATTGTCATGTTTGGTCTTCTGAGCTTGCATGGAAATGGTTTTACGGATTGCCTATTATTCCCTAGAAATTTAGTAGTACTATTATTCTATCCCCATAGCATTAAATTAGCTTTTTTTCTGCTCTGTGGAGAATCATTTTGCCCTAGCCATATTCCCTATTCCATATTCTTCCAAAATCCAGAAACTTCCTTTAAAAAATTGCACAGCTTTCATTTCTAGTTTGCATTAGGGATAAGACCACGGAAAGAGGGAAGTGCCAGTGGTTGAATTCATGGCTTTGTTTCGACAGGCATCATCCTGAAAGGTGTACTCAGGAGCTTGTGGTGGAAATTAATCCATGCAGGTGTCAGAAGCCAGACACTGAGACCAAAGCAGACTTCTGAACAAAGTGTGAGGTACAAAGCTTGTTCTCTCAAAAAATGAGACACTCCTTCTCTATCCAACTGAGAATCCACTGCCAGAAATGTAATGAGTATGCTCTTCCACCTGAGGAGGTCCCATGGATTTATTTTTCCCAAGCAAGAAGAATCTTTGTGCTCCTTATTCCCAGTCATATGGTCAAATTAATGAGTACGTCTTTATCTGCTTCACACTAAACTCTGCTTTCTAAACTTTGCTTTGCAAAGGAGTTGTTTCTGGCAACTTTTCACCCAGTTGTCCTGTGTCTGTTTGCTGCACAGCAGCCTTTCTTTGACTCTAATGTGTTTTAAGCAAGCCTTTGATAAGCTAGAATAGCAGCTGTCAAGGGATTCATGCTTTTCCTTCTGCAGCATGATCCAAAAGTCAGAGGAGCAGCCCAAAGGAGAACATTTGTGCTCAGTACAGAGACAAAAAAAAACCCAAACCTCAACAAACAAATAGAAAAATAAGTGGCAGCACAAGAATTTCAGCCAACTTTCACTGCTCTCCAAGGTGGCTATAAATCAACTGGAAAAATACAGCCAAACATTGTCATCCCTGTTGGTGACAGATATGCTGAGCACAGGTCATTTACAAATCTTCCTTTGTTTGTACTACTTAGGGGCATTTGCTGAATTGATTTCTATTTCTTCTTATTTTTTTCTCTTTAAATACCTACTGGCAGTAATTCACAAATAGCTTTAGATCCAGACAGCAGTGAGAGAAGGTAATTTATTACTTTTTCAAACTAACACCATGCTTGGACTGATGGCATTGAGGAGTGCATGGAGAAGAAGCAGCATTCATTAGGCCAGATGATAAAATTGGAAAATGCAGGCAAACTCTCTGTCACACAGTCCCCTCATCACACTGAGTGCTCAGTTTATTTTCATGTTCCTCCCATGTAACACCGCTGCAAATCTGCAGAAATCAATAGAGTTACATTAGCATAAAATTAGGGAGCCCCAGCAGTAAATCACGCCATGAGTTGTTGTTGATGAGCTCCGAAGCAGAGCTTTATTTCCTGCAAAGGTCAGGGTGATGGATTGTGCAACAAATTTTACTTCCTCTGCTACATGTTTATTGCTAAATGGCCTTTCACAAAGCAGCAAAATAGGACATATCTTAGCTTTCCCCACAACCTGGAGGTTTTCTGAACTAAGATAAGAGTGAGGTCCTTCATCCTGTTGGATTTGGCACCAAGGCTGTGTGTGTTTGGCATTAAACCTGAGTGTGTCTAGGAGCATCCCTGGGAGCTGGAGGGTCACTGCCTGTGCTAGGATCGAGCTGGTGTGGAACTGACCTTTCCAAACCAGTCCTAACTCCAGTCTGCAGGCAGCTGTGTCCTGTTTAGGAGCAGTCTATCAGATCTGGGCCCTTCTCTAGCTCCTCTGAGCACAGAGCTGCCCCAGTCACTGACCAGATGGGAAGTTTGGGTGCCATTCCTCAGTCATGTCCCTTCCCTGTCTGCCAAGAGCCACTGATGGATAGCAACACCTTCAGTTTTACGCTCCTTGCTAAGTTAAAGAGGATTTTAGTGAGCTGGAAGATGAGGAAGCAGTGATATGAATATGCACAACCCATTTGCACTAAGGAGAATTTTATGGTTTTGAAGGCATTTAGCTGGTGGAAGCTTTGAAGAGAACCAGTTTTTACTGAAGTCAGCAGCCAGGGACACCTGTATTTGAGGGGATGAGCAGCAAAGATCTGACAGGCTTAAAGTCCACACTGAGGACTACAGTGGCCAAGCAAAAACTACCTGGGATGACAGTGTGAACATAAGCGAGGATGAAGCTTTGATATTTCACAACATAAATTCTCTGACCTGGTGCAAACAGCAAGCATAAAAAGGGGGTGGCAAACTGAAGGAGAGTAAAGGATTGGGAAGAAAGTCCAGAGACACCATGAAATTCAAAATTCACCCCATCTGCCACATAATGTCCACTCCTTGCTCTGCATGTGGATTTTTGTGGAACAGGGAGCCCGAGCTCCTGGACTCCATGAGAAGTGCCTGTAGGTGATTAACCAACACCTCTGTGGTGAGGCCTGAGAACATAATATTCATGTTTCTTCAGAGTGGGTATTTTATTTTTACAACCTCCTTTCCCAATCCTTAAGGACTTTATGAGACACAGCTTGGGAGCGTTCATCTACGGAAATTGCTCCTGCAAGCCTTACCTCAAGCCTTGTGACTGTCCAAACCAAATATTAACCCCATTAATTGTTATTGTTTTTTTAATTATTTTTTCCTTAGCCGCAGAAGTACTCAGGAGGTCAGAGCAGTAGGCCCTGGAATCCAGGCTGAAAATACAGCAAACTATTCAGACTGCTTCCTTGAGAGGTCATAGGGAAGATTGAGATCTTTCAATTTGCATTTAAAATATTTGTACAGCGTAAAAGAACATTAACACTGAAAAACAGAGGTCTGAAAAGCTGAAAAAATGCCAGAACTGGAGTAATTTGTACTACACAGAGGTTTTAAAACTTTGGCAGCGGGAGAGAGGCGAGCTCTGAAGGTTTCCTCTGAGGTAACAGAGGAAGTGAGCCAGGCATGGCTGGGACCATGGAATGTCACCAGGAATGTGTGGGGGACTTGGAGATGAGATCTTGCTCTGCCCTCTCCAACATGCCCCAACTCCAGAGGCATTGCTGTGTCTCACTCCTCCCTGCTGCAGCTGCTCCTCTTTCCATAAATAATTAAATATTCATTGAGGCAGGGACCTGAACCTCAGTTTCCCACATCCTGCGTGAACGCCTGAACAACAGCACTGTCAAATCAATCTCCTGCAAAACGCTCTCCTCTCTCAGCAAGTGTTTAAGTATTTATGCAGGTTAGATACACTCCAGCAGGGAAAACTGTGAAACACCTGCCCTGGGCTAGAAAGATCCCTTTGGATGTGGCTGTGCTCGAGTAAAGGAGGGACAGGCGACTCAGGATGAAGCTCCCTGCCTAATCCAGGTGTTGAGAGATAAACCCACTTGTTATACACAAGAAAAACAGACTCTTTGACTCCGCTCTGTATCAGGGTTTCCCTCCTGGACCCAGGATTTTGGGTCCCCAGAGTTTTTACTGAATGAAAACATTGCCATGAGAGGTTTCTGTTTGCCATGGCAATATTTTATATAGCAGAAATTTTGCTGAAAACTCCTTAACAAACAACACAAACCGGGGCTTACTGCAGCCTGGCACGCTGGTTAAATGAACAGCAAGCAGTGCAAACAGACCAACCATCTTCTGCTCAAGCCTTCTGCAGGAAATAGAAAATCCTCTTTTATTGGGGAATAAAAGAAGAGAGGTTCCCAATTTTTATCTGCTGGATTTCATAGCTGCGCTGAGTCCTGGGGTGACTGTCCTAAACCAGGACAGCTGGGAAGAAGAGCAGGGCTTAAGATCTAAGCTGTGTTTGCAGACAGAGTGACCAAACCCAGACTGGGCGTCTCCTGAGAAACAAACCCAGTGGGAGTCAGCCCAATCCTACCAGAACTGGGTTCAATTTCCAGCTTTGCCTGTAATGACCTCATTTGCAAAGCTGGATGCTGCCTCCCTGACCCCTTCATAGAGTCATGGAATGCTTTGGGTCGGAAGGGACCTTGAAGATCAGCCAGTTTCTACCCCCTGCCAGAGCAGGGACACCTTCCACTGGCCCAGGTTGCTCAGGGCCCCATCCAGCCTGGCCTGGAACACTGCCAGGGATGGGGCAGCCACAGCTGCTCTGGGAAACCTGTGCCAGGGCCTCAGCACCCTCACAGGGAACAATTTCTTCCCTATATCCAATCTGAACCTGCCCTGTGTCAGTGTGAAGCCATTCCCACATAGCTCTGCCATCACCAAAGGGTTTGTGAAGTGGCTGGGAGGAAGAAAGGGAAGTGAGGAAATGAAAAGGAGGTATTAGTGAGGGAAGATATTAAAGACACGCTACTAACACAGAAGGATGACAGAAAAGAACAGAAAGCCTTTAGCAAAGAGAGTTAAACTCTTTCATAGCTTTTCCCCCAGAAGACACTGAAAGTTAAACCTATGTTACGCATGTTCCAGTATTGGCCATGTCTCAGTCCACACCTGGACTCCTCACTGCAAATTGAGGAAACCCTGTTGGCACCCAGCAGACACTGCAAAAAAAATGCAGGATTATCTTTGTTGTGGGTTGATTGAAAAGCTTGAAGATGCTTGTCTGGGGCAGGGATGTCCTGTACTCCAGGCTGGAGTCTCAAGTCTTTATAGGAGTGAAACAGAGCCCGGATCCCAAAGCAGCGACCATACCCTTGGAGAGAACTCAGTTCATATGGCACTGCCTTGGAGATCCAAAACATTCACGGGGATGCTTTGGGGATGCACAGGGATTCACAGGGACTCACAGGGACTCACAGGGACTCACAGGGATTCACAGCCTGATGTTTGACATCCTGGAGATGGCGGGGGGCACTTGTTGGATACCCGATATTGGTGTGGGAAAGCTTAAAGCTCATGGCAAAGGGGAATACAGGGAATACCGAGGGTAACTCTGAGAAGGAGGGAGGAGGGGATGCTGAGAGTGCAAGCCGAGCTGATGGAAACAGAAAGGAGAAGCCAGGAGTCAGGGGAGGAGGGTCTGCAGCAGGGTGAGGTATGGAGGAAAGCAAACTGGGGTAAATAAAACCACTGTGAAGTGGAAGGGAAGGGCTGAGGTTGAGAGCAGATTGAGAGAGAAGCAAGCAGACAAGAGAGGGAGCATGCAGAGCCGACCTTTGTATGGTTAAATGAAGAGCCTGGGACTCAGAGAAAGACCTTAAGGAGAAATCCAGGATGTGCAAAGAAAAGATGGCAACATTGAAGCATGTGAGGCAGGGGGGTCCAAGGAAAGGGGTGGATGCTACTGTGTCAGTCACAGCACTTTTATTTCCATGAGAATGTAAAAATCCTAAGACACAGGAGTTCTATCAGTTCTCTGCTAAGAAGAGAGGTGCTAAGGTTAAGGTTGGGCAGAAGGAGCAATTCAGTACAAATAAATTAGATCCCTGCTTTGATTTAACCACTGGGGAATTTGCTCCTGTTGGGAAAGCAGCATCCTAGTATAACACAGAGCTACGGATCCCCCTTCCCTGCTGTAACACAATCCATACTCACTGGGTGATCTGTTACAGCTGCTTGCTGGTGGTGGTTATTCCTTTTATTGGCATTAACTGCCCTGTGTAAACAAGACATGCAAACCAGAGGCAAGAACAAAAGACTTTCTAACCCAGCCCGAATGTAAAACTGCTGCACGTGGTCTCGTTCCCACTGGTGCCAGTGACAACTTTCTTGCTGATTTTAGTGGCAGCAGACTCCAGGCTTACTAAAAGTAACCTCCAGAAACAGCACCTTCAGAGAACATTTTTGTCTTCTCTTCCCCGCCCCCAAAATTGTTGTTGTTCTTCAAGGACAAGTACAAAATCATTAGGAAAAAAAAGCTGTGGCAGTGCTTCAGAAGTTCAGTCTCCAGAAGGGTGGGTAAAATACATTTCCTGTGAATCTCAGGCTACAAGTTACCTTTAGAGAAAGCTGCAGGAGTAGGCACAGCTCTCCCAGGACCCAAAGGTTGTTTGTTTATAAAATTCATTTTAACTCAGCTTCAGAGATGCCTTTGCAGCCCCTGCTCTGAAATTCTCCTGCAGGTGGGACAAACCTGGAACCTCAGCAGGTAGGAGACAGCTGGTTGAGTGTTGTCTGCACCATACAACCCCGTGGCTTCAGGTGAGGGGCCGTTGTGGCAGGAGGTTCAGAGCCTCTCTTCAAACAGGCTGCAAGGGGTTGAGAGAGCAGAACTTCATTAATTCAGCACTGCAGCTTTCTGCACTTTCTTTTTTCATATGCTGCTAATAATCTGCTAACATTTTCAAATTTCACCTTGGAGGTTTTAATGCTGTCAGGCTCTACACCCACTTTTGCCAAAAGAAAAATTCATTATAGCTTTTTATGTTGAACTTGCATCCTCAGGAAGCAACACGGTAGCTCCCCTTTCCCTCAGGAATATTCTGCCCTTCAAAACCCAGTTTCTCTGTGACCAGCATGGTCAAAGAGTGTGCTGGTCAAAGGTTGGACTCGATAACATTGGAAGTTTTTTCCAACCTAATTGATTCCATGATTCTGTGGCTTCTGATATTTTCTGTGTTTTTAATGTCTAGTAGTCCTGTCTGATGGTAGAAATTGTGGATCTTTTGGCATTCAAGTGGTTGCAAGGCAGATGGGCTCCTTGTATTCGTATGGAAAACTTGACTTGTGCTCCCTCAATGCCCATGGCTTTTTATTTGGGTTTTTTTTTGGGACACAGAAACACACCTTTGGAGAACCAAGGCATTCAGGGCTGAAATGGGTGGAAGGGAAGCATTTCTACGTGTGCAGGCTGGCTACAGCACGGCCAGGGTGGTGGCAGAGTTACACCAGGTCACATTAGATCTTAATTCTTTACATTTCATACTGCACTGGGGAGGAACACGGGGGGAGAAAGGGGATTCACCATCCCCCTCCCCTGTAACCCCACTGCAAATCTACCCCTGCATGCAAAAGTTGCATCTTTTCATGGGCACCGCAGGAAAACAGAATATGATAGAACAAGATTTCTGGTGCATGGACAGAGCTGCCCTTAGGCAGTGTTAACTTGCCTTACTGACATTTAAATGGCCTAAATCAAGATGACAGAGATGTTAGTGGCATGATGTGAAGAATTGTTCTGTAGAGGAATGCGTTGTTCTTTAGAACAATTTATATTCAGCAGAGAGAATTAAGCATAAGTGGGTTTAACGTGAGGCTCACATGTCATCATTTTCCAGCTCTTATTATCTGTGGTGTGACTAATGCAGGATTACTCTTCATCTGTGCTCATGACTAACTTATCCCTGTCCTGTATCCCGTTGCAGAGGCCTTGTTCCAAATTGCCACTCAGAACCTTGATTGCTGCTCCATCTCCCACAGAAACAAAGTGCCCAGGAGTGTGTCCAGGCTCTCCTTTCTCATCCTGGAACAGGGTTTGGGCATTTCCCAGAGAGGGAGAGACCACAGATTCCCTTTCTGGGGGAATCCAGAGCTCAGGAGGAGCACTGCCGGCTGGCCTGCTCTTTTCTAGCATATTCTACCCTGTGAGGGGGGAATTTCTGCCCCTCTGCCCTGTTCAGGTGACACCCCCATCCTGCAGAGCTGAGCCTCCAGCCCTGGTCCAGCACAGGAGGGACAGGGAGCTGCTGGAGCCAGCCCAGAGCAGGGACACCAAGGGCATCACAGGGATGGAGCAGCTCTGCTGGCAGGAAAGGCTGAGGGAATTGGGATTGTTCAGCCTGGAGAGGAGAAGGCTTTGGGGTGACCTCAGTGTGGCCTTGCAGTGCCTGAAGGGAGCCACAGGAAAGATGGAGAGAGACTCTTGACAAGGGCCTGGAGTGACAGGACAAGGGGGAATGGACTCACACTGACACAGAGCAGGGTTAGATTGGATATCAGGAAGGAATTGTTCCCTGTGAGGGTGAGGAGGCCCTGGCACAGGTTTCCCAGAGCAGCTGTGGCTGCCCCATCCCTGGCAAAGTTCCAGGCCAGGCTGGATGGGGCTCTGATCAACGTGGGACAGTGGAAGGTGTCCCTGCCCATGGCAGGGGATTGGAACTGGATGATCTTTAATGCCCTTTCCAACCCAAACCATTTCCATGATCGTTGTTGGAAAGCTTTAAAATTCCTCAGATGTGTCTTCAAGGCTGAGCACATTTGCTCATGCATTTTATGTTGGGTAAGAAAACAGCTGGTGAGGCTGCAATGAATCCACGGGGTTGGGATGATTGGCTCAGTGAATGTTTTCCTGATGCTCTGGGTGTTGGCATCCCAGAAAATGCTGCAGAATCTGTTACTGGATAGATAGCAAATATGTTATTAAGTATGGCTTTTCATTGCTGAAGGACAAAGGTAGTGAATTACTGGTGGATCATTTCTACACTGATTTTCACGATAAAAGGATATTTGTACATTAAAAATTATCTTCAGTGTCAAGAGAATGAACTTAAAGTTGGAAAAAATGTATTCTGAGGAAATAATAAAATTTTTGCTTCCACTTACTTTTGGAGAACTTCTTGCCAACTCAGGCCATTTTACAGGGAAAAATATTAACATTTATTCCAACACAAAAATTTTACAAAAAGCCTGAATAAATTCCTAGGGAAAACTGGGGAAAAAAATGAGAAACATTTCTTCTGAGAACAAGATTTAGATTTATGGTTTACTCAAATGCTTATTTTGCAATTTTTTTAATCTTCACCTTTTGAGCAGATATTACATATATTCATTGAACTGCTCCACATAAAATCAGGTATGTTCTAAATCATTCTGGCTATCAGAATCCTGAGTCAGTCACTTATAAACATGTCTCCAGTGGAGTTAGCCAAATCCACCCGATTTCAGAACATTTTTCCACAGAACAACTTGTTAACACTATCACATTTAGTGCAAAGGTCTCATGATAGAGGAAAATGTATTAATTGTTGTTTAATCCCACTACTTATTGATTAAAGTAAAAGTAGAGCCTTTAAAGTTATATCTGAAACATCAGAAAGTCTTTTTTTGTTCCCCCTCCCACATGCACTAAAAGAGAGGGTTCCATTTGACCTGGAAAAATCAAAATTTAAAGGGAAGAACAGGGAGCTATTGTTCACATTTCCATTACTTTCTAGTTTCAAAGTAAAATGGCAAATAAATAAATTATTAATTATCAACATGATTTCAGGCAAACCTGAGTAGGCGTTCCCTCTTTCTGTTTGGCAATTAAATTAATAAGCCCCTTATCTTGCAAAGCTTAATTGTGTGCCTGAGTCATGTGAGACTTGATATTCGTGCTGAAGGTTAAATTCACTTCTCAGGGCTTGCAGTGCTGAGCTTTCTTGGGCGAAGGCAAGGCAGCAGAGACACGGGCAGGGTTTAACGGGATGTTGGGAACGGCAGGATGAGGAGAAAAGAGGTGAAAAATCACCAGCTGACAAGGGCTGGGAGTAGGTGGGTGGTTGAGCTCAGCCTCCAAGTGAGCATGGCTGGAAATGATGACTTCCATTTGTCTGGCACAGGGCCTGTGAAGGTGGCAAAGGGTACCACGAAAAGTTGTGCGTTGTCCAATCTCCCTGAAAAGCAGACATTCCTAAGGCTCAGGATGCAGAGGCTGAGAGGAGAGCTGCAGGTATAAGGAAAGTTGTGTTTTGTTAAAAAATTCAGTTCCACAAATATTCTGTGTCTTTTCAGTTTGTTTCCGGACAACACTGCCTATTTTATATTTTAATTTTTTAATCTGGACAGCTATTTTAAAAAAGCTGCAGTGTCCTAGCATTGGCACTTCTTTTTCCAGGATCAAATCCCACTTTTACCACACTTCTGTGTGCTGATAGCCAAGGCAGAGACAGGCTGATGTGTCCAGCATTCAGGTGGGTATCCCAAGCTGTGTGTGATCAATCCATGTCTCATTTTCCCATAAAACATCCTCTCTCCCTTCTTGGATTGTTGGGTGTTTAGGCAGGAACTCATCTGGACTGCCTGGTTGCTACCACAAACCAATCTATTGAAAGTTCACTACCTTACAGCAATGTTAGGAATCAACAGATAAATGATCTGCTTCCTTAACTTTATGGACGTGCACAAATATTCAAAGCTTTAAAAGTCAAAACTGCCTTAGAGGAGATGTAGGTATAAATCACCTTTTTTTTTTTTTTTTTTTTTGTGAGAGGTAAATTATTTCAAAGAGAGCTCTAAAATAAAAAAAATATTACCTTCAAGAGCTAAAGATGTGATTCATAAAGGGAAGAACAATAAGAAAGCTATCAAAGAGCAGTTACATCATCACTTGTTCCCTGAGGATTTAGTCTTCTTGAGGAATTTTCTAGTGATAAATTCCTGCTGTGATGCAAATCCTACAGCATGATTGATGGTCACAGAATCACAGCGCTGCTCTGTTGGAAGGGGCCAGTGGAGATCATCCAGTCCAACCCTCCTGCCAAGGCAGGGCCACCCCCACGGGTGCCATCCCTCCACCAGACACACACACTTACATGGAAATACTGTTTTTTTCTGGCTTAAAAGTTCGATGGAATTACTTTAAGTCTGCAAGTCCTATGGGTACCTCCTGTAAAATGAGGTTCTTCAGTTCTGTCAAGCGAAAAGGCTTCTGGATAAAAATAAATGACACTTTTCTCTGCATTTCCTGACATGCTGCTTACTCTACTGTTTAACCTTCTGCTTTGCCTTCAGCATCTTCCCTCCTCTGGTCAGAATCCGTAGTTTTACAGGCACACTGCTGATGCCTTAAAATCCCTTTGAAGATCCTCGTAGAAGAGGTAATGGAGTACTACGTTCTTTGTTTACTAGGTTGATTAAGAAACTTAGTAGGTAAAAGAAAAAAAATCTACTCAGGTAAAAATTT
>VXBU01008670.1:179420-202736 GCA_013400315.1 Bombycilla garrulus | reverse complement strand
AAAAAAAAGGGAGATTGCTCCAATCTGGAACAAAATGTTTCATTACAGCAACAACCAACAACAAATAGTGTTTTTTTCAGAGTTACTCAGATTGAAATGGTTCCCAATGAACATTTTGAACTTGGGTTGGGGGAATATAAGAAAAATTTTTCCATCTGATTTGCCTTAGAAGGGGCTTGAAAATCCAAGTTAAAAACGTAATTTTGATGAGCAAGTGTTTAGCTTTGGGCTTAAAAGATAATTTGAAAGCAGATGCGTTCACCGTACTTGTATTCCAAATTCTAGGGGTGTCCTCTGTTTTGACTCCTCCTCATGATACCCACGCTCTGCACTGCAGCAGATGCATCAGAATCTGCCAGCCTTTACCCACAGCAAACCTAGGAGCTCCACTGGCCTATAAACACTGGAAATTAATGACATGACAGCCTCAGGAAATAGTGCTTCAGATATGCAAGTGCCTCAAGGGAGGAACTCATTACTGGAGTTACAGTAAATTGCCACTGAGTGAATGCTGGAGGAGCTTCCCACACTTCATAAGCTCGATCTTGTCTGATTTCACGGGCTAAGTGAGTTCTGGCATGATTAAATTCTAGAAACCGGGGCCGTCTGAGAACACTTGGACTTCCAGGCTTCTTCCATGCACTCGTGGGGACAGCAGAGCACAGAGTGCGTTGTAGCAGCTTTCTCCAGCTTTTGGTCATTGGTTTGTGTTAAATTGAAGTCCAGCTGCTGAGCTAGCTGAATATACTCTAGTGGAGACCCCGCTGCTCAGATTTTAGGCTGGTTTTGTGTATCTGTGAGCTGCTGGGATTTTGGGGATGTAGGGGTGCAGAAAGCCGTACTACAGATATTTTATTTTTGGTCCCTTGCAGGCTCATTGCATTTGACTAAACATACATCAAGAAGCCAAGCTTGAACAGCTGCTTGCTTTGCTGGATAAGACTTATATTTTCCTTTTAAAAGCTATTTTTTGCCTGTCTTAATGCTAATTGTAATAGCAAAGTTAACTATCCTGAAAACACTCCGCCCTGAGGTGTCACCTCAAAAAGCTTTTTCAAACTTTTCAGTCAAATTGCTGACTGAAATTAAATCAGTCAACAATTGAAGTGCCATGAGGACAAAAGGTGTCTCATGTGTCACACCAGATTAGACAAAGTGTTTTGTGCTGGCCACAACTTCCCTTTTCCCCATCGCAGAATTTGCCATGTTCATGATTGTGTTTCTCCTCAAAATCAAGCTTTCAGCTCCAGGTGTGAAAGTTCAGAATTGCAGCTGTAATCCAGAGAGGATGGCAAATCCCCCTTTCCTCTTCCCAGTGGGCTGGTGAAGGAAAGGAGAGCACTAATGCTGGGAACACGGGCAGTGTGTTCAGACACACATTTGATATGGATGCAGCACTGATGGAAAACAAGGCAGTTCTGCTCATTTTCATGAAGATTAGTGGTGTCCATCTGTGGTCTTACGCTGCTTAACTGCTTGTTTTTAAAGATATTTGTAGCAGAGAAATGAACTGTAAAAAAAGAGCAAATGTTGCCATAGTAAGATTTCAAGTGCTGGTGGGAAAACAATGGGAAAATGTATTAAACAGAACATTCCCCAGCCCAGAATGTGATGGGCTGGCACACCCAGGATTAAATTTATGTTCAGCTATTGCTAAATTGGCAAAACACTAATCTGCACCTTTCTAGTCCCTGTCCTGCCATTTAATGTGAGCTGTTCTCAAGGAAAGATGCAGATTTAATGCAAAAATCAGTGGACAGGATTCTTTGCCATAAGGATGAGCAACTGCAAGGTCATGAGCTTTCTTTAAGGCTTAAAAGTGAAAACACTACCTACAAATATTCAGGGATACCTAAATATTGGTATATTCGGTGTTCATTGTCCTATTAACAAGTTTCTGCTGCTGACTGAATGACCCAAGCAATACTGTGACCTTGAAAATAATTGTTTTCTTCCTCCTCCTCTTTGCCATCAAGAAAACATGAGTTTTAGTCTGCACTGTCATATTTCAAATGCCTCTAAAGCAGAGCTCTGCAGGAAATGCTACATTTTGGCTCAGCATCTTAATGCCTGGTGCTTTAGCTCAGCAGAGAGGAGACAGATATGAGTGGGCTAAATCCTTCCCGACTGCAGCTCACTCGGCTCTGAGTGAGAGCTTTTGTGCGCATTCTTCACATTGTGAACCACTCTGCATTACACTGGAGACCTCGCAGGAATTTCTTACAGCATGGGCAGACAGTGGCTGGGATCCAGCTGCCTTCATCTGGCCTCAAAATGAAATTTCTGTTCTTAGAAAACTGAAGAATGTCACTTATTCACCTTTCTAATAAATGTATTCGGGTGTGCATGTGACACCGGAGAAACAAGGGGTTCACCTGATGAAAGACACATCCTTTTCAAAAGTTTCTCCAAATCCAAGGGCAGCAGGAAAAAAAGATGTTGAGGAAACCGTGTCCTTAAAGGAATTGTATCTTCTGTGCACTTCTGCATGTGGGAAATGACACCTCTCTGCAGAAGCAGTTTAAACACACACCCAGCCCTGGGTAGGACCACCCTGGCTGCAGCGCTTCTAAACTTGGGGACAACATCCACATCTGATTAAAAATACAAACAGAACTACATCTCTTCTACCCCAGCATCTGTTTTCCTTCTAATCTGCTCATTGCTAACAATCCCTTTGGAGTCAGATAAGATCTATTTCTGTTCTACAGTGAACAGCTCAAGTAGAAATACAACCAATTGTTGAGAAGGAAATTTAGGCTCACATCTGCATGAAGAAAGGGCATGCAATTACAAAGATCATTTGTTGTTTTAGTGAGTTTGTATGACGGGATAGACAAGGTAATGAATTAAAATCAATCTGTCAATAGAAATGCAAAAGGGAAAGACTTTCATCCTTCTATAGAATTTTTGGTTTGTTTAATTTGACTTTATTTTGTTAAGTTTGGTTTTGCCGAGAAGAAAAGGTTTGCAGCTGAACAGTTCTTCCCCAGAATTTTTTCTAGAAGATAACTCTGATGAATCTGATCAGACAAAAATTTTTTATTGTTATTTCCCTCTCATTTCCAGAGATGGATTCTCCCATGCCAGAGTCCCATCATGGGACTAGAGCAAGTCTGTAAGTCCACATTAACAAGGACACCCCTGCAGAGCTGAGCCTCCAGCCCTGGGCCCAGCACAGGAGGGACAGGGAGCTTCTGCAGCCAGCCCAGAGCAGGGACACCAAGGGCATCACAGGGATGGAGCAGCTCTGCTGGCAGGAAAGGCTGAGGGAATTGGGATTGTTCAGCCTGGAGAGGAGAAGGCTTTGGGGTGACCTCAGTGTGGCCTTGCAGTGCCTGAAGGGAGCCACAGGAAAGATGGAGAGAGACTCTTGACAAGGGCCTGGAGTGACAGGACAAGGGGGAATGGCTTCAGACTGACACAGAGCAGGGTTAGATTGGATATCAGGAAGGAATTGTTCCCTGTGAGGGTGCTGAGGCCCTGGCACAGGTTTCCCAGAGCAGCTGTGGTTGCCCCATCCCTGGCAGTGTTCCAGGCCAGGCTGGATGGGGCTCTGAGCAACCTGGGACAGTGGAAGGTGTCTCTGCCCATGGCAGGGAACTGGCTCATCTTTAATGCCCTTTCCAACACAAACTGTGGGCTGTAAGCAACTGCAAAACTTCTAATTGTGAAAGAGTAGATGCAGTGTTACCCTTAAAAAGTCACAGCTGTGTCCAATAAGGATGAGTGCTACAAAAGAGGGGTTAGCTGGTCCACAGTCAGTTGGAGTTTGTCTGCTGTGCTGTGAGAGGGACAGAAAAGTTAAACTGATGTACAGGGGACAGACAGGGTCTGGTGGCCCTGTGAGGGACAGGAAAGAGTTAGCTGGTTGTGCAGAAGGAAAAAGAAATCCGAAGGCTGTGTGGTGCTGCCTGGGGAAAGTTTAGTCCTGTAGTGTTGCTTGGGCAAGTTTTAGTCCTCTGAGGAAGAAGTGGTAAGAGGGCTGTGTGATGCTGCACGTGGAAAGTTCAGCACTCTAAGCAATGTTGTATCCATCTTGACTAGGACATACAGTTGTGGGTAACTGCACCACCAAGCCTTTCTGTAGTTCTGTGATTGTTTGGTCTCAGTTTGCTGTATCTTCAGTGGCTCAGCTTTCATCATCTCAGATTCAGCACCATGGCAATTCCTGGTGTTTGAGGCAATTTACTGCAGCTCTGACTCAGGTGTAATGAAATGGGGACTGCAGCATTACCTGACTTTCGAAGGAGCGGGAAATGGATTATTTTGAGGGATGTATGAATCCCTATTTGAGCAGTTCCTCTGGTTGAGACCGACACAAAGGCAATGGGATCAGCCCAGGTCCATTTTATAAGGTGCTGGCAGATGTGGGAGATGAAGCACGTCCATTTCATTAGGCTGGGTGAAGGGGAGCCCTGTGAACTCTGTTAGTGGACACTGTGGTGTTGACAGCACTTCCTTCCCAGTGACACAACCCCATCTCCTAATCACTCATGCTCTCCAAGAGATCAATTACACTTTTCTCAAGTGTTGTAGGACCATTAACCTTAGCTTACTGCTCAAATTCAGTGTGGTTAATTATAGCCGAAGTATCTACGCTTTCATCTTGCAGTGGCAATAGGATACGGGGCTCTGCACTCCTTCATACCCTCAAGTGGTGCACAGGGGTGTTGTGTGCTGCTAAATGGTTGCTGTGTCCTGCTCTGGGAGTTTTCCTCAGAGAGAGATGCTGGAATTTATAAAGACAGCTTTTTCTCCATGTATATTCAGTGCCAGTGGAAGTGAGCAGGAATGCAGGCAACAAATAAACATGGGCTGGAAGGTATGAAACATTTCAAAGCAGTAGAACCATAAGCATTCTTTTTGTAGACTGGTCAGCAGGAATATAAAATAGCCTCAATATCAAAAACTACCTTTTTATATCCTCACTGATCAAGCCTTTGAATTGCAGTTTGCTGAAAAAAACTAAGACTGGCCCTTTCAACTGATTTGCTCTTCAGCTGATACATCTTTGGCCTCTTTCATTTGGTCCCTGTCATAAACATTTGCAGTCACCTGATATTGCTGTTCCTAGACAGGAACAGTGATTGTTGTCTAAAGTCTTGGGCCCTCCTCAGTGCTGTGCAGAACCAGAGCCTGATGGTATTTTTTTTATTTTTGCCCTCCAGAAGCAGTTCTGCCCAGAACCTGTGTCTTGGTACAAAATGACCTGGGCATCCAATGGGCCTCGATTATGGACAAACTTCAGTGGAAAACAAGGAGGAGAAGAGATTGGCATGTCACTCCAGTCCTGTGACACAGAGAACACGCAGGCTGCCGTGGCCTTGGCAGCTTGCCACTGCTCTTTGCACAGCCTGCTGGGCCTTACTCATCCTCTGTGAATCACTATTTGCTGTACACAACTTCACGGCACTTGCAGCAACCAACATGGAGTGAATCACCTGGTTCTGAGACATTTGTTGATATCCAGATTCTGTAAGAGTCACTTACTGGGTTCAGGAGAAGGATCTGATGAGCCTTGCTTCACTCTACTCACCCACAGTCCTCTCAAGATTTCACAGCCCCTGCAATGCTGCTGGTCCCCTGTGACCCTTCTCCATCCAGAACACACTCCTCTCATGTGCAGTTGTATCAACCCTTCCTAGACTTTTTTCTTGACTCTTGACTTCCTTTTTTTCTTGACTCACCACGTGCCAGGATCCTTTCCTCGCTTTCAGACACCTGGACTGCTAAATGTGCACTTACCTTGTGTTTTTCCCTCCTCATCCTGGTCCTACGCTGCTGCCGCAGAATAGGAAGATCTTGAGGCAGCAGAACTCAATGGTGCCTTTTGTGGGATGTGCTGGGAAGAAGGGCTCTGAGGAAGTTCTGAATCATGAGAAATTTGAGATTCAGAAGGCATTTTCCTCAGAGGAAGCTGTGAGTGAAGGCTGGAAGAGGAACTCCTTTGTGTTTCCTAAACTTTACGGTGACCTGTGCAGGGAGCTGTGCGATTTTCCTGGCGCAGGTGGGATGGAGAGAGGAGGAGGGAGGACTGATAGAACTTTGAGGCAGTGCCTGGCCAGTATGCNTCCTTTGTGTTTCCTAAACTTTACTGTGACCTGTGACTGATAGAACTCTGAGGCAGTGCCTGGCCAGTATGTAGGTGGAGGGTGGGAGGTGCTACATCCCTGCTTTTGTTTTTTCTGCCCCTACCCTGGTTCTGACTTTGCTCTTGGTAGTGGAAACCTTGGGCATTTCCACTGGCGATGCTGGGCGGTGGAACTGAAGCACAACCATGAGTAGCATGCCAAGCTTCTGGCCCTTTTGCGAGTACAGCCTAAAAAATTGAGCCCATGTTGCAGGACATGGGTTAGCCAGGGATAAATTAAGTTCCTACAGCCCTGTTTCAGAGCCCTCACAGCAGACAGTGACAGAGGCATTATTTCTGTCACTGAAAGAACACCAGAGCCTAAAACCAGGAACCTCTACATGTTTACTATTCTGCCACTTTCTGAAAGTTAAAATTTGAAAACATAACCTCTTTCCAGGATGAAATATCTCCCTCCCATTTCTGGCAATATTTCCTCCCTCTCCTTAAGCCTAATCAGGGGGTAAACCTCTAAAAGTACTCAGATGCAATACAGTCTAATCATCATTACTGTGTTAAAAAGTCGATGGCATGGAAGCCTCTGATTAGCCAGCTTGGTTGTATTTATTGGGATTTAAGAGCTTACTATAATTATCATGTCCAGTAACTGCCTGGATGGATGTGTGAGGGAAAGAAAGGAAGCTGGAAGCACGTCTTGTCAGGGCGTGCATGAGATGGGCAGATATGAGTGGATGAATGTGTCTTCTTTCAGGCCATTCTGTGTTCTCCCACATGGCTCTCCCTGTTCTGACAGGCCTTGCAACAGATCTGACAAAGGTTAGGCCCGTCTGTGAATTGAGATCATGATGTGGTTTTGTCCAGTCATTATGACTACCATTTTTCAGAGCCTACATATTTCCAGAAACCCAGGTTTTCCCTGAGATTGTTGTTTTGTTTTGGTTTTTTCTGCTAAGAAAATGCTGCCTTAACAAGTGAATTCCTAGCATACAAATCAAAGTCACTGGAGAAAGAAAGCACATTTTACATGACTGTGATTACAGCAGATTCCAAGCAATACACTTTTCCCTCTTGCAAGTTCACAACCTTGCCCAGGGTCTCTTCCCATCTCTCCCACTGGGCTGGATCTATCCCTTTGGCTCTTTCTATGGTACAAATTTCTTTCTTGGTCTCTGTTGGAAATCATAGGAAAACCTGAGATTCCTAGCTTTTTGGGTCCTCATCACAGTCTAAGCCAGACATCCTCTCTTATCCTATTATTTCCACCCAGGTGATGTTTATTCTTTTTTTTTTTCCTGAGAGAAAGGAAATAACAAGAGTCTTGTTTTAATTAGTCTTTTCCTAAGGTAACTTTGCTGCCTTGAGGTCGAGGATGAACTAATTTTCAGGATAATGTAGTCACGTTATTTGGTGAACTTGCCACTACTAGTGTAGCACTTCTGATGGGTAAAATGGATTTTAAACTCATGGAAAGTTCAGCAAGAAATGTCCCATAGAGATTCATGCCCACATTAGATTCTTTCTACATTCCCTCAGGCTATGAAAGAATGGAAATGGGATTTTTATATTTTTAGGTGCAAAGCGGCCTGAGACTAGACTGTTTTTTTTTAATCTGGGATTTTCATTGAGCTCTTGAATGTTTATTTCGTATTTTTTATGATTTATGCCGGGCTTCCCCATCTGCCTTTCCCTTATTCCCTGAGATCCTCCCCATCGTCTGTCTTAGGGGAGCCTGGCTGCCACAGCAGTCTCTGATGAGATTAGTCACAATAATGCTGCAGAGCTAAGCTCCTTACACTCGAGCCTGGCAGAGCTGGGAATATTATCCAGAGAGCAAAAGGCTAAAGCAATGTTTGGCCTGTGTTATTTCATTCAAATTACGGCTTGAGGGGGTGGTGGGCAGATGTGGTTTGACCACCTGGAACCACTTTCCCAGAATCACAGAATGCTTGGAATGAACTTTAAATATCACCCAGTTCCAATGCCCTGCTCAGAGCCCCATCCAACCTGGCCTTGGGCAATTCCAGGGATGGGGCAGCCACTGCTTCTCTGGGCACCTGTGCCAGGCCTCCCCACCCTCACAGGGAAGAATTTCTTCCTGATATCCAATCTAACCCTGCTCTGTGTCAGTGTGAAGCCATCCCCCCTTTCCTGTCACTCCAGACCCTTGTCAGGAATCCCTCTTCAGCTTCCCTCTCCTGGTAAACCAGTAGGAATTTTCTGCAGTTACCATCTTCACCCATTTTGTGTCATCCCACACGCGTGTGGTGCTGTGAGTTGCCCTGTGAATTAAAGTCTGTTATTTTGGCTGTGACTGGATAAACATGACATTACAGATTTTGTAATCCTCTCTATAGCTGGATGTCCTGGCACAGATTTCAACGGCTTCACCCTGACCAAAAGCAGGTTTAGACTGAAAATTATGAAGAAGTCCTGGCTAGAAAAAGGTAACACTTTGAAGCAAATAAGCCTGTTTGAGGTCAGCTTTTGACACGTAACATCTACTTGGGAAACTCACAGAAAGAAAATGTAACACGACAAAATGCTGCAAGGTACAATTTGAGTTTAGGTCACTGAACTTTGCACCGCTGCTCTCTGTGGACAAGAAAGCTCAAATGAAGAGCCTGTGTGAAAGGACTTTTCTTATTTCCACATCCATCTTTGCACATTTGCATGGTACAAGCAGATCCCCGAAGGCCAACCCTGCATTCAAAGAATGCACTTAGCACGAATTGCTTCTGGCAGGGAAGCTATTCCTAGCTTTACCTTGAACAGGTAATAATCTAAAACCAGCTTCATTTAAGCCTGAAAAATACACAGAGGAGGTTTGAGAAAAATATATGACATTTCATTGTGGTTATTTTCATTTTGGGATGCATTGGGTTCTGGGCAGGGCACAGTTTTGGTAGCAGGGGTGACAAGCTGCTGGAAGCTTCCCTGGGTCCCACAGAGCCAATTCCAGGTGGCTCCAGGATGGATCTGCCACTGGCCAAGGCTGGGCCCATCAGGGATAGCAGTAGCACCTCTGGGATAACAGATTTAAGAAGGGGAAAAACTCCACAACTGCACAATGGTAGCTGGAGACAGAAGTTCAGTCTCTGAAAACCAATAAATATTTAGGAAAATACCCATCTCCAAGGATCTGAGATCTGAACTGTGCCAGCCTTTGATGCACTGGGTAGTTAAACTTTTAGAATTAACCATCAGATTTCTGTCCACACTTTCCTGTTTCACTGAGTCTTGTCTAAGACACCATTACTGTTCTCCTGTAATTTGCACTGTCTTTTTATCTATATCCAGATGGCCAATGCTTGTGTTCACCCACGCAGGGACTTCCTTGTCCCGCAGGCTCTTGCAGCTCAGGAAAATCAAATGCTGTTGGACTCTGGAAGCTTTGGAGAGTTTAACTGCTGTGCTTTGAAATGCACCTCCATCTGTCCACCCTGAATTTCTGCTCTTGCTTCACTCACAGTAAGAGCAGCACAGGAAAACTCTTTCTTTAACTTCTCAGGTTTGTATTCCAAATAATCAACTTGAACTTCTCAGCTGGGTCAGGTTTTTCTAGGTACACACTACTGCTTGCTATTCCTGTTTCACAGGCAAGCACAGGCACAAAAATCCTGATTTATATGAGCCAAAACTCCAGCACAGCTCAGCAAAAACACTGCAGAGCCTAAATGAATGCCACTGGGTTGGGAAAAGTAATTTTGACTGCAAGTGGCTTGGGTTTTCTGTGCATTTGGAAATACAAAATGATCCCTTGGATTTAGCTGACGTAGTTTGCATGGTTTTTTGTTTTGTTTTGTTTTCAAGGCAAACCAAAAATTTCTTATGGATGATTCACAAGAAGGCAGCAGGATAGCACACTGCTGATCTGTAATAATTCAGATCTTGACACAAGAAGATGAAAGGCACATCTTAGCTATGATGTTCTCATATCCCTTTCTTTTTCCTGTTTGTTTGTTTTGAATACATGAAGATTTTTTTGGGGCGGGGAATGTTGAAATGTTGGTATCTCTTGCCTAATTTGCTTTACAACAGAGCATTGTATTCACATGGTATCAGAAATGCTGTTTTCTTTGGGAACTTTGTCAAGCTCACTGGAAAATGATGATGCTCTCTATCTTTTAGTACTACTCACTTACCTGCTGCTGGAGGCTGCACCTGAATTTCCTGACCCTTTTTTCCACTCTTCTGGCATCCTCAGCGAGGAGCAAATCCACCACAATCCATGGCTTTGCACCAAGAGCTTGAATGTGGCTCCACAGCCCCAAGGCAGAAGAGGAGGAAGAGGATTTCTGTAAAATTCTTCAGGTCTTGGAATGGGAGCCATCAAGTGCCCATCCCTGTTTATTTTCTGAGTGAGATTCAAAGGGAAAGGAAGGCTATGCTTGTATTTATGAAGCTTTGGTTGTTATTTTGAAGACATTCAGTGACCCGTGGAAAATGAAACAGGAAATTGGAGAATTCTTCCTTCATAAAACACGAGCTTTAACTCAGTGTAGGTCTGAGCAAGTTGAAAGCTCTTGATTTGCTTTTATTGAAATGATTAAAAGCACACAGAGGGAATGAGGAATAAAATGGATATTTTTAATTGGACTAAATCTACCCATGGATATCTTGTGCATTCCTTGCTGTGATACCTGGTTCCCCATTTGAAGGTTGCTTTTGTTTTTGTCACAACTGAAAGCTGATTGGACTAATCTGCCAAAAACTCAACTTTTTAATTCCACAGCATCATGTGCCCAAAAGCCAGGCGAATGCTGAGATGTGATGTGACGAATGTGGGTGGAGAGAGCAGATAGGAAAGGTACAATGCCAAAAATTCCATTTCAATGCTGCACCAAGGGGACATTCTCTGCCCCTCCTGTGGGAAAAGCACAAGAAAATCTGAGCTGTTTGGAAATCTGGGGTTGGATTTTTAGCTGACTCTGTAGATTGTCTTCAGGACTACGTCCACCATGTCAGCGAGGGCCAGCTGCCTCTGGACTTCTGTTTGCTTATTCCTGAGTTATTTGAATTGATGTGCTCATATTGCTGAGAGCCCCACAACAGGAGATAACCCGCCACAGATCAGCTGCCAAGTGTGGTTTTTTTTGCCTCTTTTTCTGCTGCTTCATAGCAAGGTGCAGACGATGGAAAAATGAACTGGCTCATCTTGGCAGCGGGCAGTGCTGCGTTGCCATCTGCTGCAAAGCCAGAGGTGTTCCAGCATGGAGGATGGAGCTAGAGGAGAGAATTCGTGAGGGGTTTGGAAGGAAAGGAGGGCTGCAGTTGGGTCAGAAAGCTTTGGATCACCAGTTCTTGCTAAATCTCCAGAGTAACTGCAATATTCCTCGTGCCATCGGCGATCCCTGTGGTTTATAATTGTGTCCAGGACACCTCAGCTGGCAGGGGAGCACCATTTCCCCCCAGCAGGGAGAGAGAGCTGGGAGCTCCTGGGAACGATCTAGGAGCAAAAAGGAACAGCACAGCAGGGGAAGCAGTAGAAAAGGACCTGGGAAAGCTCTTTTTTTCAGTGATCAGAGCTGGGTAGACCCAGAGGTCACACTCCTTTAGGAACAGATGGTACTGCTGCTCCCTCTCCAACCTTCCAGCTGCATTGCTGAGTGTCAAACTGGACATTTTTCTGTTTTTCTACTGGCACAGGATCAGAGCCACCTGAATTACACAGCACATGGACATGCAAACTCCTGCTCCACAGAGATGACAGTCAACATAGGAAAGGCTAGACGAAAGATGGGAAGGGGAAGAAAAGTGTGTGGACAAATATAACACTGCTGCTGCTGAGGGTCACAAGTGCAAACCAGGGTTCTGGTGCTAGCATCCAGCACCTAGAACTTTAGCTAGGTTTTAGGATTACCCTGTCCAGAGTTTGTCTCTGATATTTTTTTCAATACCAGTTTTTCTCTGCTTCTTGCAATGTGTTTGGATTTCATGCTCTCATAGAACCACTGGGGTTGGAAGAGGCCTAAAAGATCCGCCAGTTCCAATCCTCTGCTTTGGACAGGGACACCTTCCACTATCCCAGAGTGCTCAGAGATCCATCCAGCCTGGCCTGGAACACTGCCAGGGATGGGGCAGCCACAGCTGCTCTGGGCAGCCTGTGCCAGGGCCTCAGCACCCTCACAAAATTTTTTCCTCATATCCAGTCTAACCCTACTCTGTGTCAGTGTGAAGCCATTCCCCCTCATCCTGTCACTTCAGGCCTTTGTAAATAGTCTGTCTTAGTTTTCTTTTTCCTTTTAAGAAAGGGGGTAAGAAGGTAACAGTCCCCCAGCAAAATAACTCTCAGAACTCATGGCCCCAACAAGTAGTGGGTGTACATGTTTATTTGCTTTTATTGAAAGATTTTTGTACATCAAAGTGCCTTGGGCACAAAGAGGTATAAAAGCCAGAGGATAAATTCACCTTTTTAAGCTTACACAATATCTTAAGGAGTGTCATTTGACAGAATTATAGATCTGAATAATCTCCTTTCCGCTGCATGCTGCAGAACAGAGCTGTGATAGATGCAGGAGCCACTGCCAAGGAACCTGCAAAAAAAAAAAAAAATGCAAGAGGAACAAGAACAGGTCACCACACTGAGGCATAAACCAAAAACCCGAGCAAAAATAAATCCACACAAGCTGTGCAAAAGGCATCTGAAACCATCTTTCATAGTTTGGTAGTTACCTTCAAAAGCAGCAGTGTTTAGGCATCATCTTGCTGATTTCAGCCCATTTTCCAGCTGGACAGCTTAAAACAAGCAGATATTTTTCTATCCTTTTTTTTATTATTTTTATTTTTTAAGAAAACAGGAAGTTGGTCGTGCTGGCTCAGATCAATAAACAGTCAGAAGAGACCTCCTGCCTTTATTTCCTGATGCAAAGCTCCTCCTCGACTCACTTTCCCAGCCAGATATGTAATGATGCCGGTAAGACACATACATTACTTGCAGAACCCCGTGGGGAATCAAGGCACACTATAAAACAAAAGTTTGTGTTATCAGGATGTCAGATGTTAAAGCTACAGCTGCAAGTGTGACAGAGCCTCAGCCAGACCTTCCTGAACACAGCAGCGTTATTCCACTGCTGAGACCCACTGCAGAGTTTCCCATGGCTCAGCTGGCTCTGTGCTGGGTAAAAATCATTCTTGTGCAGACAACATGAACAGGGTTTATGAATCACTTGAATGTCCTTTAAATCCTCAAAGCAGGGATTAAGTAGGACTTAAGAGGAACATCTGACTTGTGCTTGTCCTCAATACAGTGGTGACTTTCATATTATGTGAGGAAATAGCTCCTTTGGTTGTTCTGTGTTTACTGGCGCTAGTGTCACTGGATGTCTTTGTTGTTTCCCTGGTCAGAATGAAAAAGCAGCCTGGTTTTCTCCAACAGCTCTTCCACAAACAGGATTCCACAGCAAACGGACCCTCCAACCTCTGCTGTGCCAACTCCTAACAGTGCTCTGATTAATTTAATAATTTAATGCTCTGAGTTGAAATTCCCAGATCCTCCCTGCGGCTGGCTGAGTAGTAGGTGGAGTTCCTTGCCTTGGTGGGCTGGCTGGCAAAGCTAATCTTTGCACAAGCGAATTTTATTTCTGTATCACTTCTTCCTTAATGAGGAGGGTTCTCCTTTACCTCCTTCAGTTGATTGTTTCCTCTGATTTTGCAGAACAAAGGTCGGAGCTCTGCTCCACGCTCAGATTTTTCCAGCTGGTAGCAATCCAATGAGATATGCACAGTCACAGATGCCTGTGTGTTGGAAGGGTGATCATTCTTTTAACAAGGTTAGCTCTAAAAGTCCACAGCTGGGGATAACCTGAAACTACTCATGATTTGTGATAAATTTAATAAATTGCACAGACTGGTTAAAGAAAGGTTTGGTTCATGTTGAAATGCATTTGTTTACACATTTTTTCCTCATGCCATTCACCATCTTTAGCTGCTATATTTAATGCATTTTCAATCTCTGCCTTTTCCCCACAATACAAGACACCCAAACACAGAATAGTGTTGAGATGAAGATATTATCTGATATCACTTCTTAATGATTACATTTCTATCTCTTTTTATCAATCGAACAAAACATCATAATTACTTTTCTACTGCTTTGCTGTTGTAGGAAATTGGCTTCATTGAACCACACACAGTGACCTCAGGCAGGTCTAGGTAAAATTTATGTAAGGGAACATGAAATCCATCCAGAGTTTGGGAATTCTAAATAAATCCATAGCCTTTCACAGGAGAAAAGGGACGGACTTGCCATGTGTAAAATGTGCCAGGACAAGGACACTGGAGGCAGAACCTGTCCTTGCAGGTAGGTGAGATTCCCTTCACTTCACCCAGGCTGTGGCAATTCCCATAGGTTAAATATTGGCTTGTGAGGACAGAGGCAAGCACCACCTCTTGTTTTTTAAACTGTAAACCAGCTCATGTTTTTAAGAACAACCACCAGTTTATGTTTTTTAAACTGTATCAGTAAGCATGAGGGAAATCAGAGATGATGATTAGGACAGGCTCTGAATCCAAACGATCAAACATGGATCACCTTGAGGTGTCAGGCAGACAGCAAACTTCCTTCCACGAGCAGGTTTTGCTGGCTCCTGCCACACATCCCAGAGGCTGAGATCTCTGCCAAGGGTTCTGCTGCTTTGGGGATGTGGTTTTGACAGTGATTACCTGTTCCAAAGCACATATCAAGGTACGGGAAAAACAAATATTTGGTAAGATTGGGAGAGAGCAGTGATCTGATATTCTGGCTCAGAGTTGGAGCATCCCAGTGCATGTCTTCACCTCTTACACACTGTTTTTAGCAGAACGTTTGGAAGTAGCTGCTGGCAAGGTGTTTAACCCTACAACATCCATCTCACCTTGCTCATTGCTGCCTGTCCTGGGTGAAAGGCTCCTCCTGGCACACCTGACACCATCGATGTATTTCTCTGCTACGCTGTACAACGGGATCGTTATCCTGGGATCAGTCCTTAGGCACTGCTGGAAGTGTTGAATATTAACTCTCTGACTCTCGCCTTGAGGCAATTGGACACACACAGGAGGTAACACAGCTGAATGTCCTTTCCCCTTTCCTACACAATGCACAAAGATTTGAAAAGCGGGACATAGCGGGACAAAAGGGTTAGAAATTCTAAAGGCAAGCAATTTGTAAATAAATCAGCAAGTTGCCACATAGGGAGGGAGAGATTTGTCTGAAGTGTAATGGCCCTACTGCAATGTGCTCGCTAAGCACTCGGTGGCATTTTAAACACCATGAAACTTGATTTTGAGACTTCAAGTGAAAATAAATCATAAATAGAGGTGCTCCAAACTCAAGAGCTGCTATCTAACAAAGCACTTCAGGAATACAACCAACGGGAAGCAGACTGTTCCCTTCTGCCACACAGAAGAGGCTCCAGAAAGGGAATAGGTCACAAACTTCTCGAGTCCAGAACAGACCCTGGCCCAGATACAAAGCATAAGAAACAAAAAAGCAAGACCGAGAAGCTGGAACAACAGCAGTGCCCAAAGCACAGAAAAGAGGGAACATTGATGGCCTGGTAGTGTCTGAGGGGTGCCTCAGTGCCTTCATTTTGGGTAAGACTTAAAATTATTCTGAAGCACTTAAAATCACCTGGGGACAAGGCTTCAAAGCATCTGGGTCTTTCCCTTTAATATGCAGTAGCCGCCGGTGTTTTTGTTTACTCAAGTTCTTTCTTTTTCTGTAAATAATTGCTTCTGCTTCACTTGAGCTGTCTCTCCAGCAGACAAGAAGCGTTCTGGGCAGGCAGGTCAGCAAGAACCCTGTTCCCGAAAGAGGACATGCAACTGTAACTCTAAATTTGGGCTCTGAGGCAAATATATGTTTGAAACACACCCTGTTAAGCATTTTTGCCTCTCCTGCACGCTGAAAATAAAGCAAGAGGAAGCCCTGCTGCCAAAGCAGCTCTGCAAAGCAACCTGCACTGGGGATTTTCATCAGGGAAGGACAGCAGAAGCAGGGAGCGTTTCCAACCCTCTGCCACAAACACTTGAACTACCTGCTCAGCATTTTCTGCCCTTGTGTGGTTCTCTCAGGCTTTCTACAGGCTTAGAGCTGGGGCTGAAGATCCTGAGTCCTTCCAAGAGAAAAGGACCCCCCCTTATTGCCAGGCTTTTGATTGCCCTCATGTCCTCTACCCCATTTCCTGCTGGTGTGGCTCTGCTGCACAAACACCTTGATGCTGATGTTTTCTGGTTTGGCCTCTGTTCAGGCTGTGTCATGACATTTCTCCCAGCCCTGCAGCTTCCTCTGCCCTTCCTTTAGCACCCTGCTGTCACTGTAGTGCCACCTATGACCCCTGCCAGGCAGCAGCTGCTTTCCTTTGGCCTTACCTGCGCTGCTGCTCTCTGTCTTCGTATCTGCTTCACTCTGAGCAGCAGATGCAAGTGACCTTCTGTTTTCTCCATTTCTTATTGTGAGTGTCTTGTTCAGTGTAGCTGCTTCTGAAGCCTCCTGCTAGACTGTAACCCACCCTCCCCTGCACATTTCCTTCAGTAATGCATTGGCCATTCCCTGTTTATCTCAGGGAAGAAGCTTTGCTGGCTCTCAGCTTAGGCAGGTACGGATGGCTTTCCTGACTGCCTTGTTTTCACTATCAGTCCCTGCACTGTTTATGCTGCTTAACTTTGTTTGCTCTCGCTCTTCCTCAGTTTTGATACCCATGGCAAGACATCTGGTGCTCAAATCTGGCCTGTGAAGTGCTGAATGGCGCAAATTGTGCTGCAGAGTGCTTTGAGCCGTGTCAGAGCGGGGCATGCAAGGCCTGTCAGACTGTGGGAAGGCGCTGCTCCACTCCTGATCAGCTCTTGCCAGAGCTTGCTCCAGAGCCAGCTCCCAGAAAGCCAACCATCCGTGTCCTGTCCTTAAAAATGGCCATTTGCAAGGGTGTCTTGGAATGGCAGGAAGATCCCAGCGGATCAGTGTTTGTTTATCCTGACCATGCTCTGCAGTGCACGCTGCCGCCTGGCTGCTGGAATAGTCTGGCTCCAATAAAGCACCCTCTATCCCGAGGTATGAAGTTATTCATTTCCTGATGGCAGCACTGATATCCTCAGGGATTACTGCTCGTCCTGCTTTAGATAAAATCCCATCTTGCAGATGTGCACACACAAACACTCAATCCTTTGCTGAGGAACGAGACGGGCAGTGCCTGTGCTCATTCTTGCTCCCAGCAGAGCTGCCCACTCTGGGCACAAAGCGCTTCCATGCCTTTCCCATCGCACCCAGACAGCTTCCAGGAGCGCTCAGCACTTCCTCAGCACGCTCTCCTCGTACTGGAGCTCCAGCTGCATCTCCAGGCCGTGCCCCAAAATGACTCTAGGATTGTCCCACCCCCGTGCAGGAGCAGCAGCACCTTGTTTATCTGCCTCCATCCCAGACGTGTCAGGGCTCCACCAGGAAGCGCTCCAGGAACTGACTTCGCAGCGAGGTGCAAGCTCTCTGTGGCTTGGCTGTTCCAGGGGTTTAAAGCCATTTGGGACTGGTTCCCTGGGCTGGATTGCCTTTACCCTGTCACACGGGACCCTGACTGCTGCCAAATCTTGTATCTGTGTGATAACCTCTTCAACAATTCTTGTGTCCTGAGAGGCAGGAGGACAAAAAGAAGAATCTAGTTTATCTTCTCTATGAATCACTAGCAATCCTTCACCACTTTTGCTCTGGACATTTTCTTCACGGCTCTAAGGTTTTTGAGGTATAACTGGAAACACTGAAGAGTTCACAGATGTCACTGTGCTCTGAAAGCTTCAGCTTATCTGCATTCAGTCTAGTATGCTGTTCTGAGGGTCTGGAATCATGGCTGAGGCTCCTTCTTCTTCAACACTTCCAGTCCCTGTGGAAACTGCCCTCAGCCACTGCCTTGGTGCCTGGAAATCCCTCCAGTGCCTGTCTTAGCTTCTGCTGGAGCACACATGGCCATGATCCCAGCATTCCCATTCTGTCCGGTGTGATAAAGCCAATCATGAATCCAGTGTAAGATGCTGCCCTGACTCATAAGAAACACTGAATACTTTTGAATTCGATACACCTAATTGAGCCTGACTTCTATTACTGCTGAACACCTGTGACTTCAGTCCTGTAGACACTGGTTTGGCATCAGTGTAGGCTCTCATTTTATGCAGACACATCTCGTTTTAATTTTCACTGCCACTGATGTATACTCTGCTCCTTCCTCTGTAGGTCTCCTCACATCTCTCCTTTACATCTCTCCTTTTCAGGAATTTTCCCTCAGTAACACTGAGAGTGCCAACAGCCTGCCATGTTTTGGTAGCCTGAATTTCAGATCTGCAGTCAGCTGCTGAGGCAGGCACCAGCCTGCTTCAACAACAAGGCCACACTTTTGGGGAAGGCTAAATGAAGGCCGTGAGCATGTTGCCTGCTCAGTGATGGATGGTCTTTCTGAGTGTCCTTTACCATAGGACCAAGTGATAATTTGCCATATTTCATGGCAACTCATCAAGAGCTTGCAACTGTCCACTGGCCTTAAAATATCCTCTGCTGTAAACTCTAAGTCCCATTGCTGCAGTCTGATGTTGCTGTTAATGAGTGTTCCTTGCAGCCCAGCTGGGGCTAAACCCGGCTCTGATTTTGTAGGGTGGCAGTGATTATGGCTTTGGCAAGACTGGTAGATTATTTGAGCACTGGGAGTATCCTGTTATGCCATGAGTTCCTAAGGCACATTTCGTTTTCTTAGATAATTCCAGTAGGTGTGTTTGCTCAGCCTGGAGAAGAGACGGTTTTATGGTGACCCCATTGCAGCATTCCAGTGCCTGAAGGGAGCCTCCAAAAAAGATGGAGAGAAACTCTTGACAAGGGCTGGAGTGACAGGACAAGGGGCAATGGCTTCACACTGACACGGAGGAGGTTTAGATTGGATATTGGAAAAAAAAAATTGTTCCTTGTGAGGGTGGTGAGGCCCTGGTGTCGCTGTATAGTTAATTCAGCAGCAATAAGAACATGATCCAGTAAGTGAAAAAGGCCTTTTTTATTAAAAGAAAACTCCTCCTTTTTATTAGCTAGGATCATGTTGGTTAACAAGTCATAAACAAGTAACACCCCTCAGCACTTTGGAGAAAGAAGAATAGCACCTTCTTGAAAACATGCTAAGATAAATAATCATGTGACATAATCAATGTGTCCACAAACACCAAGTGCAGATTATTGTTTGTAATTCTTTCTCTACACTTTCTCACAGCTTCTCAGGACAGCCTGGGAAAGCTGCAGGTTTCTCTGTCAGCATCCACAGCCCTGGCACAGGGTGCCCAGAGCAGCTGTGGCTGCCCCATCCCTGGCAGTGTTCCAGGCCAGGCTGGATGGGGCTCTGAGCAACCTGGGACAGTGGAAGGTGTCCCTGCCCATGGCAGGGGCATGAAATGGGGTGATCTTCAAGGTCCCTTCCAACCCAAACCATTCCATGATTATGTGATTCTGTCACTCATCACCACTCAGGCTTGGGGCTTCATAACAAGACCTGTTCCAAAAACACTTTTCTGATTC
The DNA here is from genome assembly GCA_013400315.1 of Bombycilla garrulus. Lineage (NCBI taxonomy): Eukaryota > Metazoa > Chordata > Aves > Passeriformes > Bombycillidae > Bombycilla > Bombycilla garrulus. The sequence goes on along the minus strand of VXBU01008670.1, from coordinate 183,132 downwards.
ACTCCTGAGCAGCCTGATGCCATATGAGGTGGGGCTTTGTTTCAATGTGTGTCAGAATATTTTTCGATAGGGTGGAATCATCTCGCAAATGAACTCATGCAGCAGCAAACTCAGATTTCCCAAAACTGACCTCTTGATTGTGTATTGCAAGGACCCTTTGCAAGGACTGGTTTTGGGATTTTACAGGGACGTGCTTGCTCTGGTGGTGCTCTGTCCTCCTCAGGCGCTCCCTTCTCTGACGGTGGCGCTTCGAGGGATGCTCACCCCTCGTGACACAGGGAAAGGTCACTCCCTTCATTCTGGATAAACACATTCTTACTGTGATGCTTTTATAAGATCTCTTACCAAGCCATCCAATTATGGGAAGCAAAAAGTGACTCCCATTAAAAAAGAATTCCTGTGTATTAAAAACCTGATTATGCTCAGGGCTGGATCGGCGCTTTGTTTCCATTTCTGATTACACAGATGCTTTTGAGGACGACAGAAGAAAGCTCAACCCCAACCTAATACAGAACATTTTCTGTTCTTCCCTGCCCGGCCGTTCTCCTGTTGCCACACTTTGTGCCTTTCCAACCCACTGACGTGGGATTTAGAGGCAAGGCAGGGACATCTTTTCTCTCCAGGCTGCTCCTAATGGCACAATGAATGAGGGGCAGTTTCTGTTCCTTCTTCACAGGGATAACTCCCAAGCTCTCCTCTTCCCTCTGCGTAGCAACAGGACTGAGCCTATTCCATGGCTTTTTTGATCACAGAGGGCCCATATTTAAGGCTTTAAAAGAGAACAGGACAAAAAATGCAATAACAAGAGGGAACCAAAGTCATTGTCGTCTCCCATCAGCTGTCAGTATTCTTTGAAGCATAAGATTTGATTATCCGGTCACATAAAATGCCTAATAATACTGAAGGATATTAGCAAGGCTCATAAATCAGTGTTAAAAGATTAAAAAGCTTTTAAAGGATTCTTTGTTCCCCTCGAGGAAGAAAACCCAACTGTCAACACCACGAGCTCACCTTTGGTTCCATCTGTTGACTCTTTCCACATCATGAACCAGAACAATTGACAGAGGCTGTGCACAGCAAATTTGGGCCAGAACATCTCACTTTATCCTCTGCCTCCCAAGGCCATTAAATGAGGTTTGTGGTGACACCTTCACAACTCATTGGTGGCTTTAGGCAGCTCAAAATGGAGTTATAACATTTCCAGGTTGGTTTCCAGGCTTAGGTGGATTTGGATTACACTGCCCATGAGGATCCACAGTGTTCAAACAACCAGGACATCCTTTGCCGTTGGATTTCACAATGGTTTTCATCACAAAAAATGTCTCTTTCAGGTGAGGAAATTTTGGGGGTCACTCAAGACAGACACAGCAATGATGCCATGCTCAGAAATCCACTGTGCTTCTGCAGCCTGTGATTTCAATCAGGGTTTTCCAGCTCCCCAGTGACAGTGTTTAAAGCCTGTTTCGCTGTGTAATGCCAACGCTTATTTTTGAAATCCTGTTTCAGATTCACATTCATTCAATACAACTTTTTTTGTAATCCTCACAACACACAAGGACTTTTAATCAACAACTTGTTTCTTTCTTTCTAAAACCAAACCAACCAAACGAACAAAAAAAGCAAAATGCTGTTTTTTTCTCATCACAACGGTACCACCAGACTTCCCAACACAACAATCTGCCAAGTTTTTTGCAATTTTTATTTTCCTTACAAAAAAAATTTTGTTCCTGAAGAGAACTTCTCAGTGTGGCTCTTTGGGGGGATTACCAGTTCAACTGCTGCTGGTCATTTTCTCTAATATAGTAGGTAGGAAATAGCAGCCTGACTTTGCACTTGGCAGCGAGTTGGATTCTCCTTCCATTCCTCAACATTTAATTGAAGCTATTTAGCACTATAATGTGTAACATACGACCTCCTTGCAAGCCCTAGTTACACTGCTCATTAGTCTGTGTGCTTTAACAAGATTTTATTGACCCTGTGGCTAATAGCCCACTTAGAAAGATCCCTCCCTTGCAGCGTGACTGCTTGTCAGCAATGGTAGTTGGACTGCAAAGAGAAACCCCACAGTTCAAAGCTACTCAAAATGAGGAGGGGGGAGAGCAATATCCCAGTTTGTCCTTTTGCTGTAATGGAAAAATAAAGGTTGCTATCACTCCTTTTATTTCCGTGCCCGGTGTGCACACAGCTCCCAGTGAGGATTTGGGTTCTGCCGTGCTGAGGCAGCTCTCAGAAACCAGCAGCCTGAGGAGCTGTGACGAGCAAGGGAAGCACTTCTGAGTCCTGCGTTCCAGATGCAAAAGCAGAATGTGCAGCCTTGCCTGCAATCCTGCAGGAAGCCAAGGGCAGAGCAGCACCGTGAACTCGGGCCTCTGCTCGTCAGATGGGGATTTTCAGCCCAGTCCTGAGCATCCTTTGGGCTGGGACAGGGGGACAAAGCCCTGCACCAGAGGCAGGGGAGCGCTCACTCACACAGCTCCTTCTGCACAGCAGCTCCAGGCTCCTGAAACTCTGCAGCCAGGCAAGGAGTGCACTGCCATGAGAGGATGTTGAGTCAAAGGCTGTCACTGAGTTTCTCGAGGGGCTGAAAAATAGCCTGGTTAGTTTAGGTGATGGGACAGCCTTTCTTTTCTGGGCAGGGTTTCGTTTTTACAGGGTCCAGGGCTGGGTGCTGATGCTGCGCTGCTGAGCTTCAGACAGAAAACAGTGCTTTATTTTTCACTAGAAGAAGATCCTCTCTTTTTATTTAGTGTTTTGATTGTTTCTCCCAGGAGTGGCAAAAAGAGACTTTTCTCTTGTTCAGAACTTCACCAGAAGTTTCTCACAAAACTTTCAGCATATGTGATACTGAAAAAAAACCCCGACAAACCAAACAACAAAAACCCCATCCTTGTACCAGGCTAGACAGGAAATCTGTTTGTTTCTTTGCACTTATGTTTCCACAGGGCTGGTGAATGCAGCATGCTAACTAGCTGTGATTGCAGCACTGCCGGGGTAGAGGATTTAAGAATGGTTTTTACTCAAGTAAAAAAAATTAAAATAAACCACAACATCATCAAAAAACCTCACTCCAAACAACAAAACTTGGGATTAAGAAGGGAAGAAGAGACAGAAACCACCAGGGAGGTCAGGTGCTTAAGTATTTTTGGACTGCCAAGGTGGTGATCTTAAGTGAAGATAATGTATTATGCAGTGGAAAGCTAATGAGACCAGCTCTGTTAAACACGGACTTGGTGTTACTTAGCCCTGGAGTGCTTCAAATTACACGGGCACGGGTTGTATTTGATCACCGCTCCCGCTCTGACAAAGTGAGCAGCGGGCTTTTATATAACGTAAGGGATCGTATACCGTGGGGAACAATCTTGCGCTGGCAGGGGAGGCCGGCTGGTGACATAATGGGTCTTTTCCATCTCCAACTTATGTGATTCATCAATTAAACAAATTCGGTGGGATAAAACAGCATGAAAGGGCACTTGTCCCTGCCTGACGATTAACCCTCCCAATTCCAGCCGCTCCGCTCGGGATTTAGCCTCCACCAGTGTGTCCTGGGGGCTCCGAAAGCAAGCGCAGCCCCGTTCATTACTGAGGCGGGCGCAGCCGAGCTCTGTGCGGGATGTGCGGGCTCCGTGCGGAATGTGCGGGTTCTGTGCGGGCTCCGTGCGGGATGTGCCGGTTCTGTGCGGAATGTGCGGGTTCTGTGCGGGCTCCGTGCGGG
>VXBU01008670.1:93047-177799 GCA_013400315.1 Bombycilla garrulus | reverse complement strand
ACCCCTCACCTTACCTGCCCTCTGCCCCCCCTAAAGGTACTTCTTCCCTCTTTCTTCACCCTCCCGTCATCCCTGATGCCTCTCCCTTCATCCCGCCTCTCCTTGCCCCTTTTGGGTATTTGCATCCTTTAGGCTCCACATCCACCCCTTCCTCAAGCTCCCCTTCCNTCCTCCTCCTCCTCCCTTTCCCTCACTTCTCCCCCGCCCCTTGGTCCCCTTTCCTGCGTGCCACCATGACCGTGATGGCCGGAGAGAACATGGACGAGACTTCTGCGCTACCTGGCCACCCCCAGGATAGCTACCAGCCCGCTGCCCACGACGACCACGAGTGCTGCGAGCGCGTGGTGATAAACATTGCGGGACTGCGCTTCGAGACGCAGCTGAAGACTTTAGCCCAGTTCCCCAACACGCTGCTGGGCAACCCCAAGAAGCGCATGCGCTACTTCGACCCGCTCCGCAACGAGTACTTCTTCGACCGCAACCGGCCCAGCTTCGACGCCATCCTCTACTACTACCAGTCCGGGGGGCGGCTGCGCCGGCCGGTCAATGTCCCCCTGGACATGTTCTCCGAGGAGATCAAATTTTATGAGCTGGGCGAGGAGGCCATGGAGAAGTTCCGGGAAGATGAAGGATTCATTAAAGATGAGGAGAGACCCTTGCCGGAGGGGGAGTACCAGCGCCAAGTGTGGCTCCTCTTCGAGTACCCAGAGAGCTCTGGGCCGGCAAGGGTTATTGCCATAGTCTCTGTCATGGTGATCCTCATCTCCATCGTCATCTTCTGCCTAGAGACATTGCCCGAGCTCAAGGAGGACAAGGAGTACACGGTGCACCGCACCGACAACACCACCCAGGTCTACAAATCCAACATCTTCACAGATCCCTTCTTTGTGGTGGAGACCCTGTGCATCATCTGGTTCTCCTTTGAGCTGGTGGTGCGCTTCTTTGCTTGCCCTAGCAAGACTGATTTCTTCAAGAACATAATGAACTTCATTGACATTGTGGCCATCATCCCTTACTTCATCACCCTGGGCACCGAGATGGCCGAGCGGGAGGGGACTCAGAAAGGAGAGCAGGCCACCTCCTTGGCCATCCTGAGAGTCATCAGACTGGTAAGAGTCTTTCGAATCTTCAAACTCTCCCGGCACTCTAAGGGCCTCCAGATTTTGGGACAGACCCTCAAAGCGAGTATGAGAGAGCTAGGTTTACTAATCTTCTTCCTCTTCATTGGGGTGATTTTGTTCTCTAGTGCGGTATATTTTGCTGAGGCTGAAGAACCTGAGTCTCATTTCACAAGTATCCCTGATGCTTTCTGGTGGGCGGTGGTATCCATGACCACTGTGGGCTATGGTGACATGTACCCTGTGACAATTGGAGGCAAAATCGTGGGCTCCTTGTGTGCCATCGCTGGTGTGCTGACAATTGCCCTGCCTGTACCTGTCATCGTGTCCAACTTCAACTACTTCTACCACCGAGAAACAGAAGGGGAAGAACAGGCTCAGTTACTTCACGTTAGCTCCCCTAATTTAGCATCTGACAGTGATCTCAGTCGCCGCAGCTCCTCCACAATCAGCAAATCTGAGTACATGGAAATCGAAGAGGATATGAATAATAGCATAGACAATTTTAGAGAGGCTAATCTCAGAACTGGCAACTGCACTGTAGCCAACCAAAACTGCGTTAATAAAAGCAAGCTGCTGACTGATGTGTAAACAAAAAAAAAAAAACCAAAACAAAATCCCCACTCACAGCTTGAAGACTTTAGTGACACAGTCACACTTTGTAGATGCTTTACTGATAGTCTTTGAATGCTTTATTTACCTCGTAAATGCATTGTTGCATTGCAAATCTTTGCTCTGCGATAACGAAGCTTCCAGGATCCATGAAAGATAAAACTTCATTTATTTTCAAAAAAACACATTTTCCACCTGGTAAATGACAACCATTTGAACTAGTTTAGTTTTAAGCCGTTATGATGCTAGACCTAAACTTTTCCTCTTCTGTCTCCTTTTTGGGTTTTTTTTATTGGTTTTTTTTTTTTTTTTGGATAAAGTTATCTTAAACTAAGCAAGACAGTTTTTAGAGCTATTAAGCATATGCATGGATTCCAGTAAAAATATTCTGCAAAACTGCACAGTTGCAAGAAAGTGCATCAGATAATAACAGTCAAAAAAGATCAGCCAAAACCTGCGGCGAGCACTTGCCGTGGTGTTTATGAAGGAGTGCAAATTTTCCTTCCACCCCCTCTGTGAAAGATTCCATCCTTCCAACCTACAGATCCACACAGCACCTTATTAAAAAAACCTACTTAAGCCTGGTCTCTTTTGCTGTCCGTAGAAGAAATATCCTAGAAGGAGAATAACAAACAAAACTGAAGACAAAACATCTGCAATGCTGCTAAGTTCTCTCACATGCAGATGATAGAAACACACTTTCCCCCCCGTCCCCGTTCGGAACTGGATACAAAACTTTAAGTCCCTCTGTTGCAAGGTAGCACAATGGAGTTGAATATAAGCATGTTTGAATTTGATATTATTTATTTTATGATCGCATGCTTGAAACGTTACCTCAGACAATAACGGATAAGCTTTCGTTTGAACTGAATCTTCTAAAAAATAGGTCCTTTCTCCTCTCTTTTCTCATTTCTTTTCTTTTTCTTTTTTGATTTGCATTCACCAGAAGTGCACTCCTTAATTTATTAAATCATCGACTAGTAATTTAAAGTACTGTATTTAAGTGCGTATGTTAGTCAAATGGGAACAATAACTTTTGGAGATCAAAGCATGTTCAAATATTCAGCATTATGGCCTATTTGATTAAAGTGTAACTTGAATTAATTAGTGCATGAATTCAATGATAATAATAATAATAATGATGATAATAATAACAACGATAATGATAACAATAAAAACAGAAAAAAAAATGTGCTTGATAGACTGAGGGCCTGAATGAACTGATTAGAGAAACCCGATTGTTTTCCTGCATTGCTCAGGGAAATGTGTTGGCTTTTGCCCAGGCATTGTCAGAAAGGAACATATCCCATCCCTTAAAGGGAAAGCTATATGGAAAATTAAGAAGTCAAGTTATATATAGCAACACCTAAAAACCTAGTATCCTCTATAGATGAAAGGTGCAGATGCATGCTTTTTGGTGCATTCTCAGAATGTAAATGAAACTTATCTATTATATGCATCCAAATTGCAGCAGCTGGTTTCTTTTGCAGTCATCAGTTGAGACTTTTTTGTAATCCCCCCAAAACTCACTGAAGAGACTCAGCAGACTGATTGAGAGCGTTGCGCAGTGCCTTTATCTCACACCCCCAAAACTGCTGAAAGTGCCTCCAGGAACTGAGTGGATCAGAGACACCGAGGCAAAGGACAAGGAGCCAGCCCACTGTCAGGAGTGCCCTGAGCTGTCTGCTGGCACAGCACGGGAGGGTTTAGGGGCAGAAAGATCGAGTGTGAGTGAGTGGGATGCAGAAGAGGCGGCAGAGACCACCAGTGCCCATGGAATACTTTCCTTCCCCAGCCAGCTGGATGCTGCAAGGCTCTGCATTGGCTTCTGCCAAATTACTCGTAGTTGTGTACATGCAAGGCTTCAGGTTTCCCCAGGTTGCTCACAGGGGCACCGCTGCCATCACTGTATCTGCCCTTCCTTTCTCTGAAGTGGATTTTGGCAGCTTGTCCCTGCAGGGCAGGGCGCAGGGGGAACAGGAGCCCTGGCATCGCCCAGTCAGGCATCCAGACTGGAGGCTGTGCTCTTCTCTCCCTTGGCAGGTAGATGGGAAAGGCTTTGCAGGGCCCTCCTGTCCCTGTCATCCCCTTTCAGATCTTGGGTCCCATCACAGCCTTTGAGCCACGTTCTTCTTCCTGGTCCCTGATCTTACTCTACTCCCATCATTTCCTGGTGAGGGAAGCAATGCTAGGAGAAGGTATCTTCTGCAACGTGCCAGCCTTGACTGCTAGGCCCTGCAAGATAATAACCTTTGATCTGAATGAACGTAGGCACTAATCCTAATTTTTCAAATGGACAGAGTTGAGGATCTTCATTCTGCACTTAGCATGTGGCCAACTGCTGTTGAACACATCTCCTTCCATGCTGTACAGATCCTTTCCCCCCTATCTTTCTGATTTATGTATATATGTGTATAAATATATATATATATGTATGTCTGCTCTTGTGTGTGTCACATACGTATGCAGACACATGTATATATAAAATAAAATAAAATCGAGGCACTTAGAGTTCAAAACCAACCCTAACTCTGCAGTTACGCACAAGCTTGACCTGCCAGGTTTCCAGAAAGACTTGACTTTATTTCTCACTGTGTGACTTCTGTGAATCTTAGCAATGAGAAAGACCAAGAACTGAGGGAGCTCAGACTCCTGCAAGAAGTGCAAAGCATCAGATCAAACAGGGCATTACATCGTCTAGGTAGATGTTGTAAATCTTCTTTCCTGTCCCCTGCTCACGCCCTTGCCCACTCTACACCTCTGTCCCCGTTAAATTCCAGTGGTCTTGATCTTCCCAAACTCTTGAATCGTAGGGTATGATGTCAAAATGGCCTTGAATGCTGCACTCAGCTTAGAAAACCACCATCTGACTAAACTAAACAGCAATAATCAGTTCAGTGCAATGGGACCGATGATCAGAAGGATGCTTTTGGGAGATGAGGCCTCACTTTGGTACCTTCTGCCCCAGCTGGGTGTGCACAACTTAATTTAATGTGCAGAGTGGTGATCATTCTGCTTCTGCACAGAGAAAAGTGCTGCATGCAGCCATTCTTTGTCAGGAGACCGGGACAGATCATCAGGACTTGTGGTTTGGGGAGCCTGAATGTTGCTTTGTCCATTTATAGCTCACTGCAAAGGATCTCAACCCATATGGAGTACAGGAATTAACCTCATGTAGCATAGGCATGTGTTTTCGACAAGTTTGACACAAAAAAATAAACAGCAAAACCAAGGTTTTACTCCCTTTATACAGGAGTGCTGAAATGTCTTTGTGGGCCTGAAGGTGCACTTAACAAACTGCCTGTTCTTATCAGCAAGCATCCTTTTTTTCTTTTTTAATTTATTTCCTTTCTTGTTATATATCTTTTTTTTTTTCTTTTTTTTTTTCTTCTTTTGGCCCTTACGTTTCTTTTCGCCACATGCGGACTCTAAGGGGTTTTTTATGTAACTGGAAGAGGACTGGAAATGAGCTGATGGCCAGTGTAGTGCTTCTCTGAAAGAGTCAAGAGAATTCCTTTGGTAGGGACCTCCTAGAAGCGGTGCCCACGTTACGCTGGACAGGGAGCCCGGTGGATACGGGAGTCTTTAGTTTGACGAGGGGAAGGCAGCTTTTCCAGCAGAAGGAGTCATTCCCCAAACCCCCTCCACCACTCTGCTCTGTGCCTCTCTGTGCTTCTTCGCTGCTCCTGTGCAGCTTTTCCTTCATCCTCTCAGGGGAAGGGGTGAGGGAATTTCCCTGGCAAGGGCAAGGCAGCAGTGCACTGCAGTGCAGAGGCAGGAATGAAGCAGGGAGTCAGCGGGCAGGAATCCCATAGGCTGGTGTCCCTGCCAGAATTCCCCATCTGGTTCTACCATGCTTAGCTCTAGAGCTTTTGGGAGAGGCAGAGGAGCAAGGGTGAGAGTGGAAATGCAGGACTCTGTACCCTGTTCCTTCACAGACCTGAGGGGCTGCTGCAAGACTGCTGAGAGCTCAGACCCTCTGTGTGGCAGCTCCAGCACAGGCCAGGAACTGGATTTAGTCACCTTCCCGAGGAGGTTAGGGTGCAGTAAGCCAGGCTGTGAGTTCACAGCATCCTAGAAAACCCCTGCAGATTCCCTGCGTGGGGTCTCCTAAGCCTTATCTCCACCGGGGACCTCAGGAAAGCTAATCGGAATTAATGAAAGGTGTGCATTTAAAGTAGATTTGTTAAACTGCTTTAAAGCCCAGCATGGACATTCTGTTGCAGTATTAAAGCAACCTTAATCTGATTTGGAGTCATTCTTTTTGAAAGGGAAGTAACCTGAATTGAATTAAGGCTGCTTTAATTCCGAACACAATGGGGCTTAATGCAGTTTACCTCATCTGCCTCACAAGTCCATTCAGACAGATAAGCCTGTAGTAATCATTAGATGTACTGGAAGTGACCCCATTGTGCAGGGGGTGCCCACGTGCAGCAGAACTCTTGGTACACGAGCGCTGCAGAGTCACAGCCTGGCTTACTGAGGGCAAAACTAACACTTGATCCTGGTGTTTCCGGATGAGTCCCTCCCTTTGCTCCCGGTTTACACTTTTGCGCAGATAATCCACCCTGCTGCCTTCGGGGAAGCTGAGAACAATTGTGGCTCAAGGAAATTAATTTCCACTTTACAAACTGCCTGTGTGCTAGCCTGATGTACTGTTAGTCACCTGGACAAGCGCTTGTGAGACAGAACGAAGCACTGGAGACAGGACAAAATTCAGCCAAAGCCCTCTTGTTCGCAGCAGTGGTTTTTGCCCAGGCTGAGGTTTCAGAGATCAGACCTTTCCTAGCAAACCAGCTGTGTATCCTTCACTGCAGGCTGCAGCGGCCCAAACTGGCAACAGGAGCAGGGGCAGCTTATATTGGCAGGGTTTTTTCTTTACTAAGGGACAATCGTTTTCATTAGGCAGAAGTGCAGGAAGTTCGTTTCTGTTGTGAGAGAGCTGAAGCCCAAGTGTAACCTCAACACCTGCTGATTCTGAGGAGCTGAGGGCGAGTTTCACTTTTCCACAGTCCACACTTGAACAGTGCAGTTTCTTATTTGTGCATTTATTAAAAAAACCACAACCAACACTAGGTCAGGAACATCTGAAATTTACTAGAAAAAGGTGGAAAGTTGTATTTTAGAACAAAATCTTCTGCATACATATGCAGTGCATGGAGAGAATGTATTCCTTTCCAAATACTGTCTTGGTAACTATTGCTTGAGGGGTGCCATTCTGGATTAATCTTTTCCCCTAACCTGAAGAAGAGGGAGGTACTGCAGCTTTTCCAGGAGTGGTCTGATCCTGTAGGCTTCCAGCAGCCTGATGCCAGTGATGCTCAGAGTAATTTCAGACTCACAGGGATGCAGAGTCAGCTCCAGAGTGATTTAGCCTCTGTAGCCACAGAGGAGCTGGAAAGCTGTCCTTGCAATTGCACAGCAGGGCAAGTTTGTCCCAGACCTGCCTCCTGCAAGTCTGGAACAGGCTTCTTTTCTGAGATGCTTTAACCAGGGACTTACACTTCAATTTTGGTTGGACTTAATTCAAGCTGAGTTTCTTTTTTCTGTTGTTCTGGCTTTACTTAATCAGGTGTAGGGAATTTCTTTTTCCTGAAATGCTTATCAAGTATTCTTAAAGGTGTCAGTATTTGTATCTGCAAAAAAAAAAAAAAAAAAGAAAAAAAAAAGAAAAAAAAAAAAGAAACTTCAGGGTGTTCTACAGTTTCACTCAGTACAGGTGAACTTGCCACCGGTGAGGTCAACAATTTATGCTGTCAAGGCATAGCATGCTTTGATATTTTCAAAGGAAATAAAATGAAACTGAGGTCTTAACTGAAATTTGTCTCAAGGTTTTTGTTAATATCTGTGTAATTCTGTATATTTCACCTGTTCACAGGCTTTAGCAAATGTCACTACAAGTTATATATTAAAAAAATCATCTTCCATTTCTAGTTTCTATAATAAAATGAAGACGCTGCATTCAGTTCCTTTAGGTGCATCAGTCTTTGATCCATGTTATTGTTTCAGTGACATTTCTATAATGTAATTGGGATCAAATGTATATTTTACTTTTGTACAAAAGTAAAAATGATATTTTTATGACTAAATTCAGCAAACCCTTACCTATAACCTGCTACAATGAAATATTTTTTTTTCCTTTCCTTTACATGTAAAACATTGGGTTTTTTGCAGTATGTCGGTTTGAAATGAATAAATAACAGCTGTAATAGAACTGTAAATGGCCTCTCAGACATACCTCTGACTTTAGAGATCAAATATTGCCGATGTGAAATATATAAACTGAATAGTCTCCATATGAAAGTGCACCATCAGGGCAACAAACCATTGAAGCTGACACAGCTGTACTTATTTCCACCATTTACCAATCGCTTATACTTTGGGTCAAGTATGTACTTCATTGTCACATTACAGCTCATTTTACTTCTGAGTAGTGAAATTGTTTGACTTACCATTTTTAGAACATCTGATGTTATGAGTTCTTGAACGATTTGAAATGCATAGTTTTCATCTATGCAGTTTTACCTGCTTCTGTACTCGTTCATCTGTTCATACTTGGCATCAATTAAAGATAATTTTTAAGGATCTTACCTAGGTTTATTCTGTCTGGTTATTTTCTGGAGTCTGGTTTCTCTGCTGTCACTATTGGCCAGTTCTGTCTGAAATGAGTGGTTGCTTTGTTGCCGGTTTTCCTGCTGAGTGGTATAAAAAGTGGCAATGTAGTGAGTGGGAGATGTGGCTGTGGGCTTTGAGAGGCTTGTAAATGTCAACTCAAGCTTTACAGTGCAATTAATCCAAAGGTTTGGCTTCTGCAGGCTTTGGACCTAGCCCTGAGTAACGTTCTGGGGCCAAACTGTGCTGCCCTCACTCCTGAGGCATCACTCAGTCCCACCAAAACTCAAAATGAGGTTAAAGCCACCGGCCACGAACACTGATTGCACCCTCCGAAGGTTTGTGGGTATTAACTGACATTATCATCTGAGTGCAGACCTGTAACCAGGTTTCAAACCACTGTGTGATGGACCAGGGGCTTTGGGCTGGGTTGGGTGGCAGCAAATCCGAGTGGCTTGATGTTGTTTTCTGTGGAAAATTGCTTTATCAAGGCGTGTTTTGTGCAGAGCGCTCCCGCAGAGCCACGTGTGCCATGTCCCAGTGCCGTGCTGCACACAAAGGAGGCAGTGACGTAAATGCTCATTATTTTGTGCCAAAGCTGTTGTGTCTTGGGAGCCCACCCAGATGTAGGTTTTTTTCAGGAGATAGGGGCAGTGTCCAGCGGTGGGATGCACACTGAGCGCTGATCACACGTTGGTGAGATGAAGTGAAAATATCCTGACCTTACACGAGGCAGAACATTTTGTGTGGCCTGTCCTGTGATTTTGTTGCCTGACTTGTTTTGCCTTCTTGGTCGAGAAAAGCTTTTGTCAATGAATCCCTTGTTCATCAATAGCTTTGAGTGTTTATTCAGTTGATTGAATATCACTTACAAACTGTCTGAAATTGTTTTGTTGAGTTGTCAGTGAGGATTTGCAGTGATCTGAAATGGGTCTGGTCCAAGCTGTCTGTCTGTTGTTGGCTGCTTTGTGGTGGTGAAGGGGGTGATCACTGAGTTTTGCTGGCTCTAGGTGTGTCTGAAGTCTCATTGCTTCTTTCTTTCCTCTTTCTTGTGTTTAGAAAAAAACTAACCCAAACCAAAAAAAAAAAAGTTTGTTTATCATCTCTGCAGTTGCAATATTCTCCCATTTGCTTTCAGCAAAGCTCTTGTTATTTCCTGTTGAAACTTTGTGCATTCAGGACCAGGTCCTAGGACATGATTTTTCCCTCTAAAGATGTAGGATTAAAAAAAAAAAACAAACAAACAACTAAACCCAAACAAACCAACAAAAACTCAACCAACCAACTGTGTACTCGGTTAGTTGAATCTCTGTGCTAATTCCTTACTTAATCTCAAAAGGAAATGTGTGCGTTTTTTACCCCAAAATGCAAATCCTCCTATGTTGTATTTTATACTTCATAATTTACAAAGAGGTTGTATGTCGAGTTCTTCCTTTGGTTACACCAAGCCACCTCCTGTACAGGTTCTCTCTAAAGCATCCTACACTGAGGGAAAAAAATGTGTCTCTGCAGGTTTAGCTTAGGTAACAGACATGAAGATCCATGGAATAAGCTCCTTTCTTCTTCAGGTGCTCTGGCCAGTGTGTTCTAAGAGGAGCAATAATTCATCAGGCTTTGAATACAGAGAGGGACTGAGTCCATTCCGAAACAAGCTGCTATTTTACTGTTATCTTCCTTGTATAATATTGATGGTTTCAACATAAATTTGATTTATCTGGCAGTTAATCTTGGAAGTTGGTCAGTTTTCGTGTACTGTTTGAATAATGGCTGCAAAACAATTGCTTTATGGAATCCTGTGGATCTCAGGTGTGAATTTACACTCTCTTGCCATCCAGAAACCAGGTCTTTATTCTTCAATGAATAAGAATCCTAAAACTCCTCCAAGCCATAAAACGACTTTTAGCTCTGAAAGCAAAACCCAGTTTTTCTGAAGGGTGCCCCCAGTGTTAAAGGGCTGCCCATCCTCAGCAGCACCTGGAACAGGTGCCTCCAGGGCTGGCAGTTCCAGTCAGAAGGTCTCACTGCCAGAGCAGATGTGACATCTGATTCAGGGCTGTCCCCAAGAGCAGCTGCTCCAGCCTGCCACAGCCACGTGCAGGCTCTGGAGGTAACCCAGAACCCACAGGAGTAAACTGGGCTGTGTCTTTTCCCCTCAGAAGGCTGGAGAAACACCACGATTTCCTGCTGTCTGTGGAGAACAGAAGATGAGAAACATTCTGTGCTCAGGGCTTCTACCAGGTACTTTTGGAGTTGCATTATCTCCCATGGCTGGCCTTGCTATAAAAAATGCTCGCTTCACAGAGTGTTAGATTAGGCTTTGGAAAATCGAAGAAGCTTTAATTAGCACAACAATGCTTCAATCCACTCAGCTTCTCTAAGAGCTTCCTAAAATACCTCACATTTTATTCCAACGAGAAGACAATTGCGACTCTTGAATAGAAACCTTTTACAGCTAGCAGAAGAAACTGTAATTGTAGATGGTAAAAAACCTGACCTCCTCTCACTAGGTAGGAGCAGGGGCACATTTGGCTTTGGAGCAGGGGAGCCTGCAGTTGTCACTGTGACAGGGAGAGCTGCAGGGAAAGCACTGGTTGATTCTCAGGAGGAGGACAGGTCAAGGACAGGTGCATTTCATGGGTCACCCTTCTCATCCTCCCTCACCTGTTTGCAGTTCAGATAAAAATCCTGAGTGAAACCAGGTGCAGTGGGAGTGCATTTAGAGCCCCACATCTCCTAGGCTGATAGCCAGATGGATCCTCTAGCTCTTTGGTCGTGAGTACTGAGAACACACAATAGGTTTTAACTAAATTTTTTTCAGGTTGGAGATTTAAAAAAAAAAAAAGTTTTTTAAATTTATTGAATGTTTAGCTCATTGCTGTTTGGCCATTCTGAACACAAATCTGCGTGCAGAATTCTGCACTAAACTGTGAATTAAGGATTTTTAGTTTCGTGTGGCAACTGGGTCATGACACACTCTGGATTGATGGTGGGAGCTGAGACTGGCAACAGGGTCCTGCCTTCAAGTGGAATCACTCAGGCAATGGTAGGTGTTCAGATGTATCTTTGCCTTCTTCTTTGAGTCTTCTGTTTTGTTTTCAGTGTGTTCCAGTATCCATCTTCAGTCCAAAAAAGCCAATTCTATCTTTCAGGGATGTAGCTTTCCTCTGGTGCTTTTCCATTTAGCCAAACAAAACCTGATTTGCTGGACTTTCGCTGTTGCTGTGGCTTTTAATGTAAATAAATCACTTGCAAATGTTCCTGAAATACTCATGGATATGCTTATTTCCTTCTGCCCTGACACCTGAAGCTTCAATCAGTATCATTAAGTTTGGTTGTTTCAGTTGCAATTTTTTTTTTAATGTAATTTGGAAAGTTTGAAGGAGAATTTAAAAAAGATCTTACTACTTGGGGTGTATACCCTTCTTATGATTATTTAGATGATAAAAAAATGGCTGGCATTCCAAGAGAAAAACACTTACTTTTAATGAGGCTTTAAACTTTTGTGGTATATAATATTTAAATCCTGAAGAGGGTAAGATGTGGGTGCTGCAGGAGCAGCTGCTGGGTTTGCACGGTGCCAGGGTGGTGTTCAGAGGGCTGTGCACACCCACAGCTGAGCCCTGGAGTGCAGGGATGCAGCTGGAACTGGACTTTGCTGAGCTGAGAGCCCAAAGTCACCCTGGGTGGTTGCTTTAGCTCAACAGAAGAATGGATCAACTTGAGGGCTCCAGATTCCAAATGGGAAATCTTTTTGCCTATGAGGAAAACACTGCTCTGACACAAACTTTACTGTCTTGAACAAATTTGTGCAATAAATCAGGATGGGTTAATGTCTTCCTGTGGACTTCATGACATATTGGCTTCTGGCATTTTGGCTCTTAACACTTTGCACCTTCGTCCTTTACACTTTTATTTATCCTCCCGTGTTTGAGACATAAAAGTGGCACGAACCAGACCAGTGCCTTTTTTTTGTCCTGTCAAAAACACACAGTTTGTGTGAAGTTTTTTGCTGATATCCAGCAAGTCTGTGTGTTTGGTGCGGAGATTTTGAACCCACTGCTTTGGTCCTCCTGGGGCGATGCTGAATCGATCTCCAGCACGGCGCCTTGTCGGCACTTGGGGTGAGAAATGCAGTAAGAGCTCGGTGTCAGAGCAAGCTGTGAAGCCTCCCTGGTGTCTGGGCAGGCCTGGAGCTCTGCTCTGCTCTGCTTTGGCTCTGTGTCTGTTTGCCCTGTGAATATTTCATGCGCTGCTCTCATCCTTTGGTAGCGTTTCAGCGTCGGAGAGAAACCGTGTTCTGACTCAGGAGGTTCAGAAATGGGAAGGGAGCTTTTGTGTCAGTCCCTTAGACCAGTCAGGGGTGTGGGGAGGCTCAGGCTGTGCTGGGTTAATTCAGGGTATCAATCTATTTATCACAGGATCCTCAACAGTGGTTGGAAACGATGGGAGTCAATACCTTCAATTATTAATTAAAGGTAGCAAATGGAAGTTGGGTATCACAGCAGGATGCTGAACCACTATTGCTGATGAATATTCAAAGCCTGCATTCTGTCTGGCAGGACTGGGATGTGCTTCCCCTGGCCTGCAGGTTCTGTGGTCTCAGCAGTTTGTGACAGCTCCAGTTTCAGTTGCAAGCCCCCAGCACAGAGAGCAGCCCAGAACAGATCAGCGTGTCCACACACAGCTCCACGCGCTGCTGGGGCATTTGGCACTGGCAGACAGGTGGCAGAGTGGGGAGGGTTGGTCTTTGATTTCTGTGTCTCTTTTTGGTAATACTCAGTTCTTACTCCTGTGACTTGGGTACAAAAACGAACATGAAGAACGTGGGAACAGAGAATTCACTGACTGCATTTGTGCAGCTCATTTTTCTTATACAAAATGAAAATTTCTCTTGTGCAAGTCAATAACTCATTTATTCTTAACTAACCAGCTTGGGGTCTTCCTTTCCTATTCACATCTGATAAAGTTTTACATAAATAAGAGCTTCAGTTTGGAGGAAAGAATCCTGCCAATCAGTCTCCACTGTAGGACAAAAAAATAGGAAAACTCCACCTCTTTTAAAGGAGAGATGTGTTAAAGTGACACTAAATACATTTCCATCTGTTGGTATTCTGTGATCACATAGAGTCTATGCATTAAGATAATAAAAATTAAGGCAATGAAATAAAAACATGAGCATCCTTTGTTTGCCCATTTTTCTGTTTTAGTGATGACTTAATTTGTTCTCTTTTACTGTGCATAGATTTGAACTTCACATGGAACAGTTTATGAAAACCATGAGTGAAAGATGGAGAATTAATTTTATACCATTAAAGATACATGGAAAGGTCAACTTTCCTGGAGACATCTACAGAGCAAGCAAACTCGTTAATTCCTACTCTTCCCCAAAATTTTTTAACACTGCTGTGATAAAGCTACTGTGGCAGTCTCAGAAAATATGATTTACTGTAGTGGGAGTTGATATGCTCCAGGCTTTATTTGCTTTCACAAAAGAACCTAAAACTACAGATAAACATTATCTGGAAGTGTAGAGGAATGAAGTCTTTATTTCTCTCACAGTAAATCTCTGCTGTGATACTTTAAGTCTGCATGTGTGCCTCACTTTGTGCAGAACGTGGTTAAAAACACACCAGAAATATTTTTTTCTACAGACATAATCGACGTGCATTTTGGAGGTGCACAATTTAAGTGTGAATTGCACCAAAACTTACACCCAGCTTCAGGAATTCTTACTGTCCTTGGTGAAAACTGGTGAGCAGTGATGATGGCAAAGCAATTAAAGCAGCCAGATCATTTCAGAGAGTCGTGGCTGGCAGGATGTGACCGACTCCTTTGCATCACACAGGGAGTTGTTAGATCCATCCCAGGGGGTTTTTTTGTTTGTTTCAGGGTGGGGGAGGATCACAGAATTTTAGACTGGTCTGGGTTGGAAGAGACCTTAAAGATCATCTCCCTGCCACGGGCAGGGACACCTCCCACCATCCCAGGTTGCTCCAAACCCCATCCAGCCTGATCTTGGACACTGCCAGGGATGGGGCAGCCACAGCTGCTCTGGGCACCCTGTGCCAGGGCCTCAGCACCCTCACAGGGAACAATTCCTTCCTGATATCCAATCTAACCCTGCTCTGTGTCAGTGTGAGGCCGTTCCCCCTTGTCCTGTCACTCCTTACAGGATGGTGTCACGGGAGGAAATGAAGCCCCACAGAATGTCTCTGCAGCAGGAAAGGACGCTGAGACCACTGAGATGCTCGGCTGGGTTCTGGGGAAGCCAGTGTCACTGTGGAATTACCAGGGTGAAGTGAATGAGCACGAAGCAGCCATGAAATTGTAGTACAAAAGCTGCTTATGGCAGCAGGGAGCAATTGAGGGCATTTGTCTGTGAGTCCCCGTGCATTTCCGAGCTCATCTTTCCAAGTGCCCTAAATTCCTGTGGAGTTCAGCACCTCTTAATATGTTACTGAGCAGGAACTACATTAACAATGACATGAGGGAAGGCAGTAGATGCTGTTGCTTGAGTGATGTTCTGTGGTTAGTGCAGATGAAATTCCTGTGCTTTGTCACCCACTCAAGACAGCAACTGCTGGTGTAAAGCACCAGGTAGAATGGAACCCCTGATCCCAGAGTGTGACTACACTAAAAACATGAGTAAAACCAAGCATTTTTATTTTTTTAAATATAATCTTGGTGATTAGTATTTAAAACAAAGCCCTCTCTGATTATTTCTGTTCAGTAACATCTGGAGTGAGGCAGGTGTTTTGTGGATAAATGGCAGAAAAGCTCTCTGACTCATTTTATTTACAACCTGTGTGAGCAGCGTCTCTGTGGAAGATGAAATTGTGAGTGATGGGGAAACTGAGACATAAAAAGGTCTTGCTATTTCCATTTATTTGAACTTTTCCAGGCAATGATTTTTATTGCATGATAGAAGACTGATTCACCCTTTGCTGCACTCTTTCTTTTAGCGTTTCTGTTCAGCCCCATGATGTGACACTCAGTAGAAGCAGCAAGTTTATGGGTCTGCTAGGAAATGGCTTTGGTGAATTTCTGCTCATAAATATGGTGAAGGGACATTATAATCCATTGAGGCTGTGAGCAAGTTCCAGCCTTCCAAGCCATTGTTTGAGCCTTGCCAGTTCTCAGGATAAATAGCTAAAAAAAGCCACATCTACACGTTCTCTGTCCAACACACGTGACAATTTGCTCCGAGAAAATTTGATACCATCACTGCCTCGCTCTGCAAAGTCCCTAGGCACAGAGGTAGAGAGAATTCCTGGTGTCCTGGATTCCAGGGATTCTTTGGGGGTCTTTGTGGCTGCCTGAACTTCAACTCCAGGGGTAAGTCAGAGACCTCTCCCAGCGCTCCCCTTCTCTGCAGTTCTCCAAGGAATGTGGTACTTGTCCTGCAGCCCTGGGCCACGTGGGCATCTGGGTCTGTGGCTCATGGAGTCACTTTTGTCCTCTTAGGAGGGTGAAGCAATGCTACAGTTTAAAGAGTAGTTAAAGTGCAGGGCATCCTGGTCCTTGCACTCCTGTCCCCACCCTTTCCCTCGTCATTCCTTGCGTTCCCCATTTCAGAACGGATGGTATCTTTAGGGATTCTTTGTTTGCACTCTTTAACAAATAATTGTAGTTGTCAGGTGATGTTTTCATTTGTGTTGGTCCAGGCATTGAAGATTGTTGTTTTCTTGCTCAGCAGTAGCGCAAAATCCCAGAGATGCTGAGTGTGGAGGAAATCTCTGGTGATTTTCTCGTCCAACCTCTGTGGCCCAAGCAGGGTCTCCTGCAAAGGACCATGTGCAGTCATGTTTTGGATAGCTCCAAGGATGGAGACTTCACAACCTCTCTGAGAAATGTGTTCATTCCACTGTTCAATCACCTTCACACTCAAAACCAGTGGGGTTTTTTTATGTTTCTGTGGAATTCATCATTGTTCAGTTCGTGCCCACTGACTCTTGGCCTGTCACTGGCTATTGCTGACAGGACTTTGGCTCTGTCTTTTTACACCCTTCCCCATCAGGGATTTCTCCACATTGGTGCAGCCCTCCTGAGTCTTCCCTTCTCCAGGAGCATTTCCAGCTTTCCCAGCCTCTCCTGGAGCATGTGGCAGATGTTCCAGTGCTTTGATCATCACCGAGGGATGTGTGATCACCACGAACTGTGAATGCAGACAGAGGCATTTGGAGGCCCCTGCTGCACATTCATGGCAGATGAGGAGCTTAGGGTTTGTCCCAGGCTGGAGTGACTGGCAGCCCTGTTGTCTGTCCTCTAGCACTGGATGCTGCAGAAGGCACAGAAACCCTGGGCAATTTATATGTATGGTCATCTAAATCACCTTACAGATACAGTCTCATGTGCAGCCTGGTTTCTGGTACATAGAGTTTGCTTTGAAACATCAAAGGTCAGCATCTCTTTCAAAAGTGCTCTAGAAATGAGCAATACCCTTGATATTTATATATAAATACACAAGATTCTTTCTTCCTTTTGCTTTCTTTCCTTCTTTCTTTTTCTTTCCTCCTTTCATTCTTTCTTTCTCTCTCTTTCTATGATTAAAAGGCCTTGGTCAAGGCAAGAAGCCAACTGCAGAACCTGGAGGCAAAATCTTTCATGTTTCTTGTCCCTTAAGGAATTATTCACGTGAGGGACACCTGTTTGAGCTGCTGCTGATTCAATTTGCTTGAGTGGAGTCAGTTCTGTGCAGATTTACACACATAAAGATTAAAGCAGAGATTTAAATAAGGTGCACATTCTGGGGAGAGAGGTTCTCAGGTCTGGACTTTTGGTAAACCACTGATCAAATCAAACCTGCTTGTTTTATAATGCGGTGTGATTAAAAGATTTTGGGTCATGGGAACTGCTGTAGGTCCACTGATTTCCTCTAAGCTCTGCCACTTTACAGCAGCTCCAAATTGGAATGGTGATTTCAGCAGCAAAAATAAGCTGGAGAGAGGAGAGGGGAGCTGTGTGTGTAGGCTTTTCAGCAAGCATTCCCACCCATTCAGCGTGCTCACACAGATCCACTGATTATTCCTGGGAATTTGAGATAAGTACACTTGAATATGTAAACGTGCTTATTTAGGATCCCTCTAATTGTAGCGAGAGGAAATGTTACACATTGGCGAAAATAAATCCTGCACATCAATGTTGGATTGGAGTGTAACCCCTGGCTGCAGTGCATGACACTGAGGAGCCCAGACTGAAGCAGACAGACAGGGAGATGTGGCTGAGAAACCACGTGTGGATACAAGGGAGATTGACATCTCCAGGGTTTGGGCTGTGTTTGGGAGAAATTGGGAGTGGGGGGATGAAGGGCACTGGTTGATCTGCCACAGCACCTACAGTTATATCAGATACTGGAGGTACTTGATGCTGTCACCTCCCCTGGCTGGGTGTCCCCGTGTTTACAAGGGTCATTATGGAACAGAGGCTGTCACTTTTAAGCTCCTTAAAAGGCCTTTCCTTTCCTCTGAAAACAGCAGATCTCTTGGATGCCTCATCTACAGTGTTTTGCTAGAGTAGGGGTCAAGACATGGAGATGAAGCTGCCCTTCCTTCCCCTCAGGGTTTCTCCTGGGTGGTGCAGACATTTCTCGCCACAGCACATCGCAGAGGAGACTGTGCCTGCATGCTGTAGAAATATCTTAATTATTTGTGTTTGCTGCTTTTGATAATTGCTGATTAGTGCTGTGTGGGATTCAGGCAAACATTGGAAAATTACATTCATCATAGCCCGAGGAGAGAGTGGAAACATCGCTGTGATTTGGTGGCAGCGGGAAACAGATGCTGCCACTGTAACAGTCCAGGCACAGAGGACAAACTCTGTGCTGGAACACGCTGTTACAAGTCACTCGTATCCCCGTTCCAGTCAAGCATTGTCTGTGAAAAACAACTTGGGCCAAGTTCCAGGCTGGGGGTCCTCATCTGGCTCTAGCGGTTTCTGCAGAATCAGGGGGAAAAAAGAAACAGATTCTTCTGGTTTAGGGACTCTTCTGACCTGAAGTCTGATTTCTGAGGAAAAGAAGGAGGGGAGGTTGGGTTTTGTCCAGTTGCAGAAGTTTGGGGGTGAGGAAGAGTCAGGGAAAATAAAGAGGCCTGGAGCCACACAAAGCAGGTGTGTCACAGAGCAGAGCTCACTTCCCTGCTTGTCAGATGGAGGAGACGTGAAACTTTGGCCTAAAGGAATTCCAGCAATATTCTGGAAATGGTAATGTTTCCATGAACCACCAGATGAAGTAGAAGAGAGAGGAACTTTCACTTTCCTCAGTTTAATTACTTTCAACAATATAAAAATCTCTCAACTAGAAAAAACTAGCTGAAAAGATTTTTCAAACGTGCAAAAATGTGGTTTGAAGTAGAAGCTTTCTCTTTTCTCCATAATTTTTCAGCAACACATCCAAGAGTTCTCTTGTTGGCAGAAGAAAATATTTGGCTGTCCAAAAAGAAGAAAAAAATCCCCAAGTGAAAAACTATTTTGTCTTCTAGTCTATGGACAAATCTCTTTTTGTTTTTGGAGGGTGAAAGGGAGCTGAGAAAACTGCTCACGCATTTAGCAGACTTCATTCTAGTGAGCTCCCTGATTTATTAAATCATTACCTGTGAAACTGGCTGTTTTCCTGCCAAAAATGGGGTTGTGTAGAGCTGCTGCAGCACAGGCTCCGTTTTTCCAGAGGGTGCCACCTCCCACAGCTCCAGTTCCGCTGCATCTTTCTCTGCTTGCTGAGACGGAGAGAGCAGAACTCACTGGGGGGTCAACAGGAATCTCAGAGTCTTTAGAGACTCTCTGAACATCAATGTTTTATAGACAAGATAGCTCAATTTTTATCCCATATTTTGGCTGAACAAGGCTTTGATGGATAATTTTCAGCCAGACAAAATGATTAATATTTTGATCCTTTTCAGGGCATACATGGATTGGAACCATAAGTTTCTAGTAATGGGAATCCCATCAGCGTAGTGATTAGGCCTAAAGAAATTCCCTGCTCAATGAACTCCTGCTTGCCCATTCTAGAGAGCATTTTAATCTTATCTCGGAGTAACTCTTGATTAATACATCTGAAAGATACAAATCCAGTCCTTTGAGCTGGGACCTTTGAGTTCTGAGTTTCAGATGAGAGGCAAAAATCCTCAGTAATCCTCGTTGCCATTCAAACATCTGCAGAAAGGGTTTGATCACTGGAAAACATGACATCCTGCATTTTCTTGTTCTTGGGACTCTTCCCTGTGGTGACAGTTAATTTCCTGCCCTTCTTGGTTCTTCCCAAGTGCACGGCAGATGTCTGTCACTCCCCTTGGCTTTTTTACCTCGACTCAACGTAACATTTTGTCTGGGAGAGACTGGGCAGATCTCTGAAAGCAAAAGGAGTAAAATTAGGGCAGAAATAATTTCTTCATAAGCAGAGCCCTTGAAGTCCTTTTTGTCACACTTGAATGGAATTGTTCCAGTTCCTTCTCTGCTTGCAACAGAGACGATCCCAGAAATCAGTGCAATGATTTGAGGCATGGTCTCTCTGTGCAGTTTCTCTGCATGGGGGCAGCTGGAGAACCCATACTGTGTGCTATTTAAGGCACTGTGTGGACATGGACCTTATGTCTGCAGAGGAGCTGTAGCTTAAATTAGTTCATTGACTTCTGGGCACTTCATTTGTGATGGGGCTGCGAAGCTGTTTCTGTAGCTCCCTGGCCAAGTGGGGCTCTCCGCCCACTCCCTCACTTCCCCACGCAGAAGAGCCCTGCAGAGGATTTAGGCAGCTTGACCATGTCAGGTAACAGGATTCATCCAGTTTTTATCCAGTTTTTATCCAGTTTTTCATTGTCTGATTATGCCCGATTGTTCTGAAAAGCGTGGCTCTCCTTTACCATTGATGTTCTGGTCAGGGAAGAATCTGATTTTGTCGTTACTCTCTGGGTTTTCCGGGCTGCTCCTTTCCATTCTGATTTTTCCTGCTTCCCTTCTTTGAAATCCAGGTGTTTACAAGTATGTAATTAAGGAGCTCTTATCACCTCCAAGGTGTTGGTGCTCTCTGATACAATTCAGTTTATTAAGTTCAAATCATATTCCAAGTGTAATTTTCGAAGCGCTGTTAAGTGCTGTGCTGAGCGTTGCCTACATGACATCTCCTGCCTCCTTATGCCCATTCAGTTTGTTCTTCTGTCAGAATGCACAATCCAACACGGATTTTAGGATTTGGGGGCTTTTCTTCCCCCCCTCCAAAGCAAAACAACGCTTCAAGAACCACTGCAACATCTCAGAAGTGTTTCCTGCTGTGGTCCTGCTGGCTTCAAAGTGAGCTGCACAGTGTGACCAAGGGCAGTTAGAGCCTCACAGTTTGCAGGCTGCCTTTGATTCTTTTGTCTTCCATTGAGAATGTAGAGGCAGGTTTGCCCAGCTTGCTTCTTTCATATTTGGAAGGGCTGGCATTGCACTTGGTGCTCCTGGGACTCAGATCTCTTGACCTTTTGCACGCTCTCTCCATGATGCTTTTGAAATAATGCTCGAGGTGTCTGACAGCTCCATGGGCATTCTGTGATGCAGGCAGGTCTGAAATAAAATCACAGACTTGTGCTGGTGTGAGACAGCCAAATGATGCTCAGTAACTTTCGGGACCCTAGAAACCCTGGAAAACAGTGATCCCCTGTAAATATCCTCTTCTGGAGAGCCTCACTGAAAGTGTTGCACTTGAATGCTATCTCATGAAATCACCTGGCTCCACAGCCATGAGCCCGTGAAATTCCCATCTCTGAAAATGTCCTGGTAATGCTAAACTTGGAACTAAATTAGGTCATAGTTAACAGGAAATTTACAGCTGTATGTCCTATATAAACCTTTGAAAATGTAAGGGCAAGGCAGTGTGTGTTAGTGTGGGAGTTCAGCGGATAAGGCTGGGAGTTACCTGAAAAGGGAAAAACATTGAATTGGAGAGAAATCCCTGTGTGAGTTCTCCAGTGAGATTACTGAGGCTCAGAATGGACATGAGGAAAAAAAATAAAAGTCACCGTGTGGGTAGTTTAGCAGTGGAATGAATCATCTGGAGAACTCTTGGGCAGCTCTGGCCTTTGAAATGTCCAGGATTTGGCTGGATGAAGCTGCAGGTGGCCTGGTCTAGCATCGATGGTGGTGCTGCTCTGAGCAGGAGGGTGGTGTAGGTGACATTTTGTTATGGTTTAGCCTCAGCTGACAGCAGAGCCCCACACAGCCACTCACTGCCCTGCAGTGCCATGGGGGAGAGAATCAGAGGGTCAAAGTGAGAGAAGTCATGAGTTTTTGGAGCTGCAAGCAGAGCAAAACACAGAATTCATTCACGACTGCCCATGGTTCAGCTCTCTGCAGGAAAGCAGGGCTCCATCAAGTGCAACACTGAGTTGGGAAAACAAACATCATCACTCCCAACATCCTCCCTTCCTCCTCCTCCTCATGTGTGCTGTGGTGTGAGAAGTCCCTTTGGTCAGTGGGGATCAGCTGTCCCAGTTGTGTCCCCTCCCAGACTGTGCACCCCCAGGCCCCTCAGTGGTGAGAAGCAGAGAAGACCTTTGCTCTGTGCAAGAACTGAAACATCCCAGTGTTATCCACACTGTTTCCAGCAAAAATCCAAGATGTAGCCTCACTAGCTGCTGCGAATAAAATTATCCCAGCCCAAACTCCCTCAATTCCAGCCAGCACTCCTGTGTTGAGAATAGGTGCTACGTGAGTAAAAAGGGACAGGGGAGAGAGCAAGACTTCACAGATTGTTCTGAGAGCTGCAGGCTAGTTGAGGGAGGATTTTCTCATTGATGGTGAAGAGCATTGAGGTTTTTAGCCAGCTCTCTGTTGTTACAGGGAGGTGTTCAACCCTTTGGGCTCTGCTCTAAAGCTCATGGAAGTCACCCAAAGCTCAGTCTTCAGTGGAAATGAAATGCAGATCAGAAGAGACAGCTCAGGTTTGTTTGCAATAAGCAGGACTGCACAAACAGTTGAGAAGTTTAGGTTGCACTTTAATTCACAAAAAAAAAAATTTGTATTGTCACATAAACAGTGCCTGAACAGGAGATTCCTAAGTGAAACTTGGAAGGAAGAAGTTGTGTTATTTGTAGCCTTGGTTCATCAGACACAAGTGTAATATTTGTGTAATCAATTTGTATTTGAGAGGAAAAAAAAAGACCAAAAAGGCTCCTTGTGGTCAACAGACCTCTCAAGACAGAGCAGCTGGCTAAAGTTCAGTGTGGATACCTGTGTTCTACTTCCACATTTAAAGAGTTTTTTCCCCCAGTGGCCTGCCTCAGCAGCTGTCAGCTTACCCTGTGGGTACCTGGGTGTCTGGGGTGGGTGAAATGGCAGCTACTTGGAGTGCAGGAAGTGCTGTGAGTTACTTCAAGCTCTCCAGAGAGAACAGTTCGTGTACTGCTGGGTGTTCTTCAGCCTGCAAAGGGTCCCTGTTCTTTGACTTCCTTCCTTTAAATCTCCAAATAACACCCTCAGGAGATGCTGTCCCCTCCCTTCCCTGCTAAGCTTTGGAGGACTTGTGTCATCAATCTCAGGAATACTTCAACATAAGAGATGTTTTTAGTTTACTTTGCTATATTTAGGCCTCACTTACAATAGGAGTACTAAACTTGGAATGTTTGGAGCATACGGGGGTGTTGATATCTTATATTTAGCTTGATCTGTCAGCTCTACAAGCATCTGTCACAGCCATAGCAGATGGCAGAAAGCCCTGATAGGGTTCAGAGGGAAAAGAACCAAGATCTTGGTTATTGGGGACAGGGTATGCTTAGGAGTGAAAAAAAGCTCATAAAACATATGTCTGTTTTCTGTGGGGGAGCAAGAGCTGGACTCAGATGTGGCATGATCAGCGTGAATGTAGGAGCAGTGATTGCAGTAGTTTAAAGTTTGAAAGCTGAACTAGCTCAAGAATGTCACTTGAGCTGGGGTGCGTTTTGGTTCTGGGGGCTGTACAAAAATAAATGAAAACTCAGTCCTTAGGCCAGGGAGATTTGCAACCTGCTGGCTCCCTGGATTTTGCTCTGTGGCTGCAGCTGTTGGAGCTGAGGTAAAAGAAATGTTTGGCTGGGAACGTGGCCTCACAGCCGGCTCACCCTGACTGAATTGTGTGTGATGTGCTGCCAAAAGAAGCGGCTCCTCTGCCTGAGCTCAGCTAACGCTCCCAACAGGCCCGAATCTCCTTGGGTGTCCTGGAAGCTGTGCTGTGACTCACATCAGCTCCCTGAGCTTGGCTCAAAACTTCCAGCTTCATCAGCCTGTGGAGGCAGTTCAGTCACCAAGGAATGGGAAGATTGGTGGTGCTGGTGAAAAATGGGGATGTGGGAGAAGAACGGGGTATGCACAGTTACAGGCTGGGCAGAAGGTGAGGCCCAGTCCTTTAGGTGGTGGCAGGGTCCCACATGGGTCTCCCACAGCGTTCTCCTGTGACAGCGGCTGGACAGGAGCCCAGGGGGACAAGAGGCCAATGGCACCCGGGCCGTGGCAGCCATGGTGTGGCAGCAGGGCCAGGGCAGGGACTGTCCCCTGTGCTGGGCACTGCTGGGGACACCCCTCACACCCTGGGGCAGTTCTGGAACCTCAGCACAAGAAAGACATTGAGGGGCTGGAGCGTGTCCAGGGAAGGGAACGGAGCTGGGGAAGGGTCTGGAGCAGCAGGAGGGGCTGAGGGAGCTGGGGGGGCTCAGCCTGGAGAAAAGGAGGCTCAGGGGAACCTTCTGGCTCTGCACAACTCCTGACAGGAGGGGACAGCTGGGGGGGATCGGGCTCTGCTCACAGGAACAGGGACAGGACAGGAGGGAACAGCCTCAAGCTGTGCCAGGAGAGGTTCAGGTTGGACATCAGGAGGAATTTCTTCACAGAAAGGCTGGTCAGGCAT
Organism: Bombycilla garrulus; assembly: GCA_013400315.1. Lineage (NCBI taxonomy): Eukaryota > Metazoa > Chordata > Aves > Passeriformes > Bombycillidae > Bombycilla > Bombycilla garrulus. The sequence goes on along the minus strand of VXBU01008670.1, from coordinate 153,610 downwards.
TGGAAGGGGCTGCCCGGGTAGTGGTGGAGTCTCCATTCCTGGAGGTGTCCAAGAAACAGCTGGATGTGGCACTTAATGCTTTAGTTGACAAGGAGGGGATTGTTCAAAGGTCTTACTCAGTGGTTTTGGGCGGCTTTCCCAACATTAATGATCCTGTGGTTCTATTCTGTGATTCTAAAGGTGAGTGAGAGCTTGGCAGGGTGTGCATGTGCTCGGATGGGCCTTGGGCTCACTTTGCTTTAACGAAAGAGGAATGCTTTCCCCACTTCACATGAAGATGTGTTAAGTGGTTAAGTGGTCATTTTACTTTTTCACTAACATGCACTTGTTTTGACAGATTCCCTGTATCATCAATTAGGATGAATTATGAATAAGTTGAATTTGCTTAAAACTACCCACTTTTGCAGACTGTGCCGAGTGGTTTTTCTTCCTCAAGAAGAAATGCTTTCATTCTTTTGCTCAAAAGGCAGGCAAACAAAATCCCCATGATAAACTAGTTGATGTAGCAGATGTGGTGTGCAGTCACCAGGTAGGAAAATCAACCCCTTCTGAAATGCTGAGGCCAGGCAGTTCAAGTCACCACCTCCCTCTGCTTTCAGTGCTGAACCAGAGCAGGGACACCAAGGGGATCACAGGGATGGAGCAGCTCTGCTGGGAGGAAAGGCTGAGGGAATTGGGATTGTTCAGCCTGGAGAAGAGAAGCTTTGGGGTGACCTCAGGGGCAGAAGGAGGTACCATCTGCAAGCTGCTGAGAGAAGCTTAAGGACTGGGGGAGGTGGGAAGGAAATGGGGAGAGAGGGGAAAGGATCAAGTCCTCAAGCTTTCTGTGTACCTGTTTACTTGAAATGTGTGGTGGGAATGAAACGTTTTTAAACAAACAGCTTTGCAGCCAATAGAAACGAATCAGTGACTATAATTTTCATAGAAGTGCTTCATTTTCTGTCTGGCTTGTCTCCAGGACTTAATCGAGGCTTTCTTGGAAATGTTGGGTTTGCAGTCAGTGTGAATGCATTTCGGAGGCAATTTTTGGTTTGCTGCTTGCCTTCTGTGCAGCTGCAGGGATGTGTTTAAGTGAGTAGGATGCTGCTCTCTGTTCCATTGATGGCACGTGGCTTTTCCATGCATAAGTTATTGGGAATCTGCTGAATCCCAGGAGTAGTATTAGCCCCTCAGAAATAATTGAGCTTTTGTGCAAGTCCCACCTACTGGTTTTGAGAATAACTTCTCTCCTGAAGAGGTGAATGAAGCTTTAGGTGCTTGCCAGTCAAGGTGAAAGTTGTTCTGGTACACAAGATAGACTGGCAGTGAGTTATGTGACAGGTGAAACTTGATATTGATGAAGGTTCTTCCATGAAGAAGGTAAGGATTTCCACTGGAAGGACTTAATGCAGTGCCCTTTCCCATTTTAATGTGCTTTGGAGTAAAAATGATTAATCAGCCTTTCTTGCTGCCGGTCAGGTGATAATCCCAGTTAGATAATGCTGAGTGGCATTGTTCTGGTGCAAACAGAAAACAAGGCAACACTTCATTCTCCGTACCCTGGTGCACGAAGCTGTCATCTCTGCTGCTGATCAATAATGCTGCAGAAATCCCTGTGCCATTGGTTATTGCTGCACCTTGCAGATAATGAATATTTGCCCAGCAGCAGCTGATTGTGTGCACATTTCCAGGTAGATTTGAAGAAATGCTTCATCTAAGCTGATACATCTGCTAATTCAGGTACTGAGAAAAGTATTTAATGCATATTTTTCCTGTGAACTTATAAGAAGAACTCCCCCCTTGAAATCCCCCCAAAAAAACAACCAAACCCCAAACCTGTCACCTTCTGTAATTCTGGCTCGTTAATAGCAGCAGTTAAAACACCAGCTGATGATAATTTATTTTTCTTTGTTTTCTCTGGGTTTGCCTTCTCAACTGATAGAACACTGCTTCCAGAATATCTTCTTACCGAAGAAAACATTTTTAGCTGACCCCAAACATTTCAGCCAAAGGAATGTTAATAAAAGGAGTTATTAATAATTCTTGCACTGAATAGATTTAACTTCGACAGGAATACTATTTCAAGATGCAGCAGCTCAGCCTAAGGACAACAAGCCATGTTTATTTTGTAGCTGATTCAAGGGTTGGAGTTCAGTTACATCCANGTACCCTGGTGCACGAAGCTGTCATCTCTGCTGCTGATCAATAATGCTGCAGAAATCCCTGTGCCATTGGTTATTGCTGCACCTTGCAGATAATGAATATTTGCCCAGCAGCAGCTGATTGTGTGCACATTTCCAGGTAGATTTGAAGAAATGCTTCATCTAAGCTGATACATCTGCTAATTCAGGTACTGAGAAAAGTATTTAATGCATATTTTTCCTGTGAACTTATAAGAAGAACTCCCCCCATGAACCCCCCCCAAAAAACCAACCAAACCCCAAACCTGTCACATTTTGTAGTTCTGGCTCGTTAATAGCAGCAATTAAAATACCAGCTGATGATAATTTATTTTTCTTTGTTTTCTCTGGGTTTACCTCCTCAACGGATAGAACACTGCTTCCAGGATATCTTCTTACCGAAGAAAACATTTTTAGCTGACCCCAAACATTTCAGCCAAAGGAATGTTAATAAAAGGAGTTATTAATAATTCTTGCACTGAATAGATTTAACTTCGACAGGAATACTATTTCAAGATGCAGCAGCTCAGCCTAAGGACAACAAGCCATGTTTATTTTGTAGCTGATTCAAGGGTTGGAGTTCAGTTACATCCAAATGCTTTGAGGAAAATTAATCAAGTAATGGGGGATGGAGGCAGTCGGGGGAAGTCTGATTTTATTTCAGGCTCCAGACCATCTGCTTTCAAAAAAGGCATTGCTCCTAGATGGAAGATACGTTTTCTTAATTAATTAACTTTCTAGGTACTTTTTTGTTTGTATGTTGCCCTACCATAATGGGTGTATAAAATTCCTTGTTTTCCTGAGGGCAGCTGGATGCCAATGTCAGACATTTTTGTTCTTGTGGAGGGAAAAATCATCACTTTTGGGGAAGTTCAAACTGAAGCAGTTTATTTAGATGGCATTGAAGCCCTTAAACTGATGGTGGAATGTTGTTGACCATATGGCTGGATCTGACATTCCCTCCTTTGGAACACAGGGGAGATGCCACACACTCGTCAGCTTTCTTGTCTTGAAAAGAATTCCCTCATACTCTTCCCACTCCCTTCCATGTGCAGGCAAGAAGGAGGAGCCCAGGGAGCTGCAGGCTGGCCACCCTCACCTTGATCTCTGGAGGAAATGATGGAACAATTCGCCCTGGGAGCTTTTTCCAGGCACAGGAAGGTGACCGAGAGGAGGCTGCATGGGTGTACAAAGGGAGAACATGCTTGACCAACCCAGACAACCTTCTGTGATGACATGACTGGGCTGGTGGATGAGGGGACAGCAGTGGGGATTGTCCACCTGGGCTTCAGTGAGGATTTGGATACCGTGTCCCTCACAGCAGAGCAGACGGAGGGTGGGGTAAATATGAAGACAGAGAAGAGGCTGAAGGGGATTGTCAGTGGCACAAAGTCTAAATGGAGTCCAGTCCTGTGCAACAACCTCATTAATGCTCTGGATGATGGGGCAGAGCATTCCCACAGCAGACAGAGAGCTGGGAGCAGTGGCTGGTGTCCCTGGGGGCTGTGCTGCCATCCAGGGAAGCTGGGCAGGCTGGAGAAATGGGTGTCAGGAATCCTGGAGCTCAGGAAGGAGGGGTGCAAATTACTGGTGCCTCTTCCTCCCCAGGTCCACAGGATTTTCTGGGGACTGAGGGACTGGGAAGCAGCTTGGCAGGAAAGGACCTGTCAGGCACCAGGATGGATGTGAGCCAAGCGTACTCTGACAGCAAAGAAAGTTAAAAGTGCCCTGAGCTGTGTTAGGAGGATCATTGTCCGTGAGTCAGGGAGGTGATCCTTCCCCTCTCTTCAGCACCGGTGAGGCCACACCTGGAGTACTGGGAGCCCAGTAAAAGAAAGAAATGGATGTGCTGGAGAAAGTCTGATGAAGGAACTGGAGCATTGCTGCTGTGAGGAAAAGCTGAGAGCACTGTGACTCTTGAGAGATCTCAAGGGGATCTTAGCAAGGTGTGGAATGATCTGATGGGAGTAGCCAAATGAGATGAAGCCAGGCTTTTTTTTCCCCGTGGTGCTACAGGACCAAAGGCAATGGGCACAAACTAGAACAAAAACTCATTCTTTGGTTGTTGTTTGGTTGGGGTTTTGTTTGTTTGGGTTTTTTTTCAAGCAGCTGAACACTGGCACAGGTTGCTGAGGGAGGTTTTGGAGTTTTCCTCCTTGGAGATATTCCGAAGCTGACTGGTCATGGTTCTGGGTGGGCAGCTGTGCCTGGCCCTACCTGAGCCTGAGGGTTGGACCAGGTGACCTCCAGAGGTCCCTGATAACTTCAACCTTTCTGTGATCAATGGTGAAAATAACCCCCTGAGTTTCTTCTCAGTGTTTGGCACAAGATCTGATTTGGGAAAAGCTTCTGCTGATGGCGATTGCATTTAACTCTTTAATTTCATCTTATTTTCTCTGTACAGCTCTGCAGAACAGAAGCCTCGAGGGGCTTTTGTACCCCTCACTCTGCTGTTGTCACTGATGAAAGATAAAGTTCAGGAATATACTGGAAAAAATGACAGGAATCACCATTTTATAAAATATCTTACATCCCTACATTAGACATCTCTTTAAACCTCTTTTCTTCCTTTTAAGAAAATACTACTTTGTAGAATGCTGTTTATATTATTTCATACCTCTCAAGAGGCTGTTTTCCACATCTTACTATTGGGACATTTCTGTTGACACTTGTGCCATTTTTTTGCACTTGAATTCATCAGTTTTAGCTGTAGATTCCCATTTTAATTCTTCATCCTGTGTCTGCCCTGTGAGAATCCCAAATGCCTGGAGATGATCTTTATTCTCCCTCACTTGAGAGTCTGTGTAATGCTGCACCATGTAGACAGTGGTGGGTGTGGTTTAGGATCTTCCTGGGGTTTCCAAGTTTCAGGGCTGATAAGGTTGTTAGACTCTCCTACACAACCTGGCTGAAGACTGATTTGGTGGCTGCATCATCCAACTGGCTGCTCTGTGCATTTCCCTTTTTGACTTTTCTTCCTGCTGCCTATCTACCTTTTTGAGCCTTTAATAGATCCAAATCCAACTTGTTAAAACAATTTGTGAAAGCATTGCAATGTGGGTAGGATGTTATTTGAATATATATTTGTATTTATCTGGCTAATATACAATACCTGAGGATCTGAGTTGGCCAGGGCAGCAGAGTCATGTTGATTCTGTTGTTGGGAGAACAAATGACAGAGAAAGCATTAATCTTGTTTATATTTCTCTCAAAGAGTCTCTGAAGTAATTTTTGTATCCCTTCACTGCACTACGTGGGTTTTGGGGGTTCCAGTTTTGTGTGCCCTGCAATCCATCTGTGCATTACTGTGAATGGTAACGGGGGGCCAGGCTGTGAATTAGCACTCAATTATTACAACAATTAGCATTACTTAATAATAGAATCACAGAATTCCTGGTTTGGAAGGGACCTTAGAAATCATCTCTTTCCAGTGCCCCTGCCACGAGCAGGGACAACTCCCACTGTTGCTCAGAGCCAGGGATGATCTCCTTCCTAGACCATGAGCACTGCATTTGGCTCACTCTGGTTTTTCACAGTCGTTGGAGAGGAAAAGGAATTGCTGGGTGTGATTCATGGACAGCCTTAAGTGTTGACCAGACAGTAAGTGGATAAATTCCAGTTTGACCCCAGTGACTGTAATGGGAGTTCAGATCACTGGCTGAGTTGTTCAGTGAGTCCACAACTCACTGGAGATAACCTGGGTAAATCCAACCCCTAGTTTATAAAATTTGTGAGAGATTAGGTGCGGGTCTGATGCAGACTTTCAGCCTTGTGAAGGATGCCAGTGCCTTTGAGCCGGCCCAGATGACCCATAAAGCACCTGAGAGGCTCTAGAGCACAATATTTGAAACATCTGCAGAAGAGCCTGTGATTCAATTGATGTACTGGTATTTCAGAATCTTCTTTCAGGTTTTAAGTCTATTTGTAATTTTTTTTAGACTCTGTATAAATATCAGAGTTCTGTTTGGCTCGTGCTTGATGGGTCATTGCTAACCTAAATAGATAAATTAATGCACTGCTGTTTTTTAGGAGTTTTTTAGGGATAGAGCCACCAAATGATGGGCACTGAATTATTTAGTTACTGCTTCAGCTGGGGCCACAGAAGGACCTGGGATGGAGTGGGTGGTGAGATGGAGAGGGTGGTGACATTGTTTTCTCTGTTCTCTAACTCCCTTCTCATGAATTGTGTTAATGTTGGATCTCACATTTTGCATGAGTCAGGAGTGCTGTCGTGGTAAACATGAGTTTCTAGTCAAGCACAAGTGCAACAAGAGAGGGGAGGAAAAGAAAATGTGGAAAAAAGCACTGTAGACTCAAGTGGGGATGGCAGAAGGGGGGAAGTGTGATGGTTCTGTTCTCTGGCCTCCCAGAGATCTCCATGGAAATGAGTCTACCAAGTTAAAAAATAAGAAGGCTGAGCTACATGCTTTATCAAAAATACACCCTATTGAGGTGGAAGAGAGCACGTCTTTCAAAAAAAAAAAAAGAGTATTTTTGTCAAAGATAGGGAGGTGGGAGGAAAGTCCACTAATGCTTTGCAATTTAGTAGTAACAAGCACCCACAGGAGCAAAATAGATCTGTGTGCCACTGTGCCTGAGGAGGAAGGAATGTGTGAGTGTAGATGTGGGTTAGCTCGGGCATGGGATGGAGGGGTTGTATCTTTGAGCAGCTGGATGGAAGGGATTGTTCTGCTGCCTGTGAATGAGCAAATTTGCTTTCTAATCCTCTGTAGGGTTATTTTTCTTTTGCTGGTGATCACCAAGTTCTGCTCGTGGCTTCCTGTGTGAGGTGCCCTCACATAGATGAAGGCATTAGAATAACTGCTTGCACTCATCTTTTAACAAAGGATTGGGAGGACATCGAGAAAATGTGTTTGGGGAAGTGTAGTCCATGTGCACCATGACAACCATGAAGGTTAATCTGAGGTTCTTGCTATGTCAGATCTGAGTGTGATTGGGCAAACAGACGGGCATCCCTGTATGTGACAAACAAAACCTGCTGGGTTTTCTGGTGCTGGAAAATGAGTTCACAGCAAGCAGATTTATGTGCAGTCAGTCCCTATCTCCTAAAGCATGCACAACACGTGGATGCAGGCACCCACTTCTCCAATATTTTCAGTGTCCCTACAGAAAATCAGTATTTCTTTAACATTCACAGAATGGCCTGGATTGGAAGAGACCTTAAAGATCATCTCATTCCAAACCCCTGTCATGGGATGGGGCAGCCACAGCTGCTCTGGGCAACCTGTGCCAGGGCCTCAGCACCCTCACAGGGAACAATTCCTTCCTGATATCCAATCTAACCCTGCTCTGTGTCAGTGTGAGTCCATTCCCCCTTGTCCTGTCACTCCAGGCTCTTGCCAAGAGTCTCTCTCCATCTTTCCTGTGGCTCCCTTCAGGCACTGCAAGGCCACACTGAGGTCACCCCAAAGCCTTCTCCTCTCCAGGCTGAACAATCCCAATTCCCTCAGCCTTTCCTGCCAGCAGAGCTGCTCCATCCCTGTGATCCCGTTGGTGTCCCTGCTCTGGGCTGGCTCCAGCAGCTCCCTGTCCTTCCTGTGCTGGGCCCAGGGCTGGAGGCTCAGCTCTGCAGGGAGGGCTCAGCAGATTCTGAGGCTCTGTGGCTCATGGACTTCCCACGTACTTGCATCACTGGGTTTCCACTATTGGATTACTCAGGGTTTTCCTTATTATGTCATCAGTGAAAATAAACTTAACGTTTATCCTCTAAGCTCACAGTGCTCAAGGTGTGTCAATAACTGCTGTGAAGCTGCTTGGGTTGTTTTGGTTTTGTATTTTTATTTGTTCTCTCTGCCTTAAGGAAAAGGAGGATGCTGTGTTATGAAATAAATGAAATTCTTTGCTTTTTTACCTAGCAAGGAGTGATGCTGTCCCCCACTGATGCACAGAGGCAGGAAACAAGTGTGGAAGGAGAGGTACTGATGATTAGTTGGAATGTTTTATCTGAGAGAGAGCAGAAGGCTCTCTTTCCAGTTGTCCCCACTTCTGCATCCCTCTGAAATCTTAAGAATCTTAATGCTTTTATTAGAAGTCCATGAGTGTTTTTTACAGATATTTACACTTACTTTTGCCTGAAGATGTAAACAGCATGCTCCAGAAGTCCTCTGTGCTGACAGAGAGCCCAGCCCAGCAGATATTGATCCAAAGGGAAGGCTTTGGATGCTGCTGCACAGCAGTGCAGGAATATCAACTCCTCTCATGTCTCTTTCACGGTGGGGAAATGCATGTGGAATTATTCCTTCTTGCTGTCTTTGCAACAGATGGAAAGCACACAAACAAAAAAGCAGAATTGTAGATCTGTATGGGGGGTGGGAGAGTAATAACTTGGAGGACAACTCACAGTCACTGTCACTCCAGGAGTTTACTGTTATTAATTGTCAGCTTCTCTCCCTTATTTTTCCCTAATAAAGACTCCAGAAGGCTTTTCCACTTAGTGAACAACCTGTTCTACACCACAGGGAGTAAGGAAGATGAATTCATCTCTATCTCAAATTTGGACAAGGAAAGAGTGGAACATTTGGTCTGTAGTGAGGGGACACAAGCTGCCTCTTCAAAAATGATCTTCCACCAACTCCAATTAAGTGGAATGCTGGGTTTTTTGAAGTTATCCCAAGGCTGGAAGTGTGTGTGCATGTATTTTTATTTTTTTTTAACCTGCAATGTTCATGCTCAAAAGCAATGTTTAAAAGGTTTGAGATGTGGTCTTCTCTTGTTCTTACCATGTAGGCTGTCAGTTTTGACCCTGCTTGAGAACAGAGGTGGCACCAGATCCCTCATTGTGGTCCCTTCCAGATTTATCTATTCTGTGAGATTGGCTGTGATCCCTGCTGGTGACATCAGTTCTATTTCCTCATAATTTTTTGATGGGTAACCTTAATAAAATATGCTGTTAACAGTCTTATTACTCATTTATCTTAGTCTTTAAACAGAAATTTCCTTCTCTACTACATTTTCTGTCTGTCTGTTCACATCCCTTGTGGTGCCTGCGTGACTTGTGCACCTTTCAAGGACGGTGTGGTCCTGGAGCAACTTCAGCTGCTCCAATAATCCATTAATATTGTTGGTCCTTAAGCATGGCTTAGTCTTTCTGTGCTGAGTCTTCATGAACAAAGGCTGGCTTTTTTGGGGTTTTTGTTTTTTTTTTTTTTCAAAAGCATCAGCTGTGTTTCCTGGTAAATCAAATTAGCAATAATTTACTTAGGGAAAACATGGCGAGTTACAAAGCGGGATTGTGTCTAATTGCGCTGGCCTCCTTCCATCTGGGATTTCACCAGCATTTTGCCTGTGATCCTTGTTGGATCAAAGCTTCCCTCTGAAGTGGGAAGGATTGGGAAATGGCAAGAGGGAGGAGGATTCCATATAATTCTGAACTAAAATTCCATACATATCCTGAACAAAAAGCACCCTGGTGGTGTCACTCTGGTATCCTGAACCTGGAAATCACAGGAGTCCTGTCAACTTAACGGGCAGCATCAAATTCCAGATCTCTGGGAGGCCAGGCCAGGAACCCAGGTACTGTCCCAGGATTTAGGATAGGCATCCTCATAGGTTAAATTTGCCTGTAGAGTGATGAATGTCCCTCCACTGGTCTGTTTTTCACCATAACTGGCTCTAGCAGTGCTTAGAAAGCAGCTATTGGCTGCTCTTGAGATCCCATTTATGCTCTAAATACCATGCATAAGTGCTAGCCTTTAAAAGTGTGTCAGTGCTCCACCTGCGCCCCTTCCCTCCCCATTTTTGAGTCCCTCAGCATTTGGACACTGCACTTTTGTGACTCCTGCTATAATTCATGTATTCTCTTCCTTAAAGGCCGTGGACTCCTGCATTTCCAATCCAAAACAGTGGAGTCCTTAAGAAAATCCATCAACATTGCCGAAAGTAGAGGCAGAAATGTGCGAGAGTCCAATTCTAGTCCAGCCAATAATATTGCTGTAAACAAACTTTATCCAGTAACTATCAGGATACCCTTATCATGAGCTTTAGAGATCTGCTGAATTAGCTGTCTAAAAAAAAATACAAAAACTACCACTGTGGCCCCTTCTAACCTGTCCTATGATTCTGTCAGCTGATTTATTTCCAATTCAGCATAAAGCTCAGGACTGTGGGAGGAGGGCGGGTGAGTTAAGGTGAGTNAAAAAAACCAAAAAAAAAAAAAACCCTACCACTGTGGCGCCTTCTAACCTATCCTGTGATTGTCAGCTGATTTATTTCCAATTCAGCATAAAGCTCAGGACTGTGGGAGGAGGGCGGGTGAGTTAAGGTGAGTTGGGCTCGCCTGCCTGCCCCCCGTGGCACCTGCGAGCCCTGAGCCAGCTGACACGGTTTCAGTGCAGAATGCTGAGACAAAAGTCAGAGGATGAGCAAACCCTGGCCTGCAGCCTTTGCCTGTAACCCACCTGTCCAACAGCACTGACATCATCTCCTGCAGAAGGACCTGAGAGGAACTTTGGTGCAGAAACCTCAGAGTTCAGGATAGCTTTGTTGGATTGGGTCTCCTGCCCTTTGATGGGGGCTAAGATCAAGCTCTTTAATGTATTTAATACCTTTTACATACACAGCAAAAATTATTTTTGGAGAGAGTCGGTTTTTGAAATGCGACATTGGCTTTTTCAGTGCTCAGTCCCATTTTAGTTCCTACACCGACCCTGTCCTCTATTCCACATTCTCTGGCAAGAGGAAGGAGCTCAGTGTCTGGCAGTGAGTGTTTTATTGTCCCCAGAGAAGGTGGGCTGAGGGAATGCTGGGGAGTGACTGGGAGATGCTGTGAATCACACTGGGAATGCTCAAGGAATGCGCAAGAGCCATGTGCGGGGTGCTGGGTCAGGAATTTCTGAGAGATCCCACAAAAAAAAATGCTGCAGTGACACAGAATGGGAATGTTGGAAGAGAAAGTGAAAAGTAAAGTTTTCCTGCAGATGGCAGGCAGTGGAGATGGGTTCTGAGGTCTTGTGGGATAGAAACCCTTATTTTTAAAATGAAGTGAGCGTGGTTTGTTCCAAAAACAATCAAAATTTGTGCTGCAGATTCCAGCAGAAGGAAGAATTTCAGAGCAAATGAGTTAAGCTGGGACAAAGAAAAATAAGATGAGAAGGTGTAACAAATAGAAGGGCTGCATGACAAATGTCTGCATCATCTGTCTTTTTGCTTTAAATTCTGTCATTTCTGTGTTTTCTCCTGAATAGAAAGCATTAGGAAAAAGAGTTAGGGTGTAAATTCTTAAGGTGGGTGGGTAATGCTGTACTGAAAAGCTCCACGGGGAAATTTTGCTTTTATTGTTTGCATTACCATATTACCAAAAGGCCTTTGGGAATCAAAACATTATTTTTTTTAGACCCTATGTGGCAGAAGTTTCTCCACTCTAAGCAATAACTCTATAAAGAAAAACTGCAGTGGTAGGGAAGATAAGAACTGGAAGCAATACTAGGAAAATCTGTTATGCATATTAATATTGCATAGAAATCTTGGTAGGAGATGAAATTGGATTTTGGAGTATTTACTTCTGAAATAAAAAAATGCTGTGCTGTATCTGTGGAGATAGCTTTAGAGAATTTAGATTTCTGAGCCCTCATTTTTATTCTTTAATGCAAGAAATGTGCTACTAGTGCAGTTCCTGGGCTCTGTAGGCTGGGGAGTGCTGATGGCATCCTAGAGAAAATTCCTCATGTCACTGGAGGAGACTGGAATTGTGGGATTTGCTGGTAAACAGATAAAAAACACCCGGCTGGGAAAAGGTCAGTGACTTACAGAGCCACTGGCATCTAGATAGGTCAGATTCCAATAGGACACCTGGGCCTTTGGCAAAGAATTCCGAATGGAATGGATTTGAGGTATTACAGTCTTCGTTTCTGCACAGCCATTATCCCTGTGGAAAACCTGCCTTAATACTAAATGAGATTTGTATTTAAGCAGCCAGAATGGCATACTGTTCCATCATGAAGCTCAGCCTTCTTCCTCCCCAGGATTCAGGGGCTGCTGGATTTCTGAAGGGAATGTGTAGCTCCAGAAGTTGTGGTGGCCTGGCTCGTGCCTGCTTGCAGGGAGCACTGGATGAGCAGCTCCTAGAATGTGGTTTTTCATTTATTAGCAGATTTTTTTTCCCTCCAAAAAAGTCCGTTTCAGCCAGGTCTGAAATGAATCAGAGAGATCTTGGTCGCAGCAAAGCAGAGGTGTTGTTCCATCACAACCTACCTGCTGCTGGATTTGGGTTAAAACTCAAGCAACCCAGAAATTACATTTATCCTTTTCGTAGATGACACGGCTGTGCATTTGTCCCTGGGAAGAGAGGGAATTGTCTTTCCTGCTTCATTATTTGAATACCCACAGTTCGTTGACTCCTTTCTTTAGAAACAGGCCAGGCCAGTTCCCGTAAATTTAAGCAGTTGTCATGTAAAAATCATGAGGAAGTGCAGGCAAGGCTCCGTGGCCTGCACTGAGTGGAATTTGATCACTGTTTATTGTATTGACATATTGGAAGAGGTTTTGTTGTCTAATGTGGTTGCTGATTGATGCTGGCATTAGCATATGATTGCCTCTGAAGGTTTCCTGTCTCCACAAGATCTCAGAACAGAAAATTATGGCAACAAATTTTAGAGAAGCTGAAGGGTTGGCTTCATGAAAAAATTACAAAATAAGGCTGGGGTGGACTTAGATGGTGATGAGAAAAGCAGTTCTCAGGAGCTCCTGCACCTCTTTCTCTGGCCAGAAATGCACAATATAAAAGAGATTTGGGGAATCTATTAAAGCCTCCTGTTTAAACCCTTTCTGGGCATTGCTTCCTTATCTGCTTCCCTTGTGAAATCAAGCCTTATATTTTATTAGGGATTATGCCTTGATAAAGCCATATCTCTGGAGAGATATATTTTTCTTTTTCTTGACTGAAAGGTGCTCAAATCAGGAATCTCTCAACAGAGACCCAGGAACAGAGAGTCTGCTGCTAAACCATTCCTGCTGTAATGTGTTCATAGGAGAAACTCATTGCCGTTCCCACTGGGGCTCAGGAGAGATTATTTGCCTTGTAAAAAGGACTCTGAAAATTTTTAGAATGTGATATTACCTTTATTATAATTTTATTATATTACCTTTATTATAATTTGATTTATTTTTTTTTTAATTTTACATTAGTGTGTCTGTACTTATCTCTATAGAATATATTCAGACCATCTTACAGAAAACAGCACCTGCTGCCTAGGGTTGACCCAAAAGTCAATCTATTTTTTTCCTTAAATACAGTCTTTACAGCTTGAAACATTTTGTATTTAAGCACCTAAATTGTTGAGAGTTGCTTCAGCAATTATCACATGAGAGCATTTGAAAAAAAGAAACTGAGGGGAAATTCGAGTTGTGAAAAAGTCAGTTTGAGGTTAGAAAACAAAGAGACATTTCGCCCTATGTAACCTTTCCAAAATGCTTTGTATTTGGTTTGTGTCAGTTCCTGTCCCCAGTAGCTGGCACCTTGTCCTTAGAGCATTCCCACACGTTGGACAGACTATGAAATTGTACAGGAAGAGAGCAAAAGGCTTTAAAATACTTTAAAAGACCTTTTTTAGAGGCTTTAATAAAAATATAGGATGAACTGTAGTGACTGGGTGCAGCTTGTTCAGACAAATACAGTGATCAGTGAGGGGTTACATTTGAGTGATCCTTCTTTCTACCTTTTTCTGCCCTATTTTTTCCTTCCCTCTTGTTTTGCCCTGACCCACTAAACATTCCTTAAATTCAGTCCCTCAGGCCCACCTCAAATATCCTCAGTTGTCCTGTTCCTCTTGTTTCCTCTTTATCACTTACAAATTCCTCTCCAGAGCTGTACCTGACGATCCTTGGTGGTCCCATCCATGAGTGGCTAAAGATTTTTGTTCTTTCCCAGTGCCTCTTTCTCCTTCTGTGCACCTTGCTTGGGCCTCTGCGTGTTCTTATTCACAAATTCCTTCTTCATTTAATCTTCCCTTGGAAGTGAAAGGGTTTTTGAGTGGATAATGAAGCAGAGGCCCTCACCTTCCATACGCCCTCAGAGTGGTGGCTTCTCTCTGGATGTGCCCTCAAGTGCCACACGAGCTGATCAGGGAGGCAGAACGAGAGTTTCCACCATTTCCCCTTCAATACAACTGATTGAGCCTGTGTTTAATGTGGCACTCGCAGCACTGCACGCCACGGGCAGTACTTCAGCGTGTCTCAAAACCTGTCATCATCCCTGAAATAGAATTAATTTCTGAAGCAATGCTCCGGGCAGTGATTCTGGTGCTGTCGCACTGAAAAACAACAGCCGAAGTCTAATTGTGGTAGGAACAAACTTTCAAAAGAGACTTCAACAGCACCAGGAACTTGCCTGTTTTATACAAGTACGGTCTTTTTATTTCACCTGGATAGAGAGAATCAAGTCCTTATTTCCTTCTCTATTCACACATTATTGTTTTCAGCACAAAATGGTGGGAGATGGCCCAGCACCATCCTGCTGAGAATAGTGGTGCAGAGATATTTTCTCATCAGCACAAACAGAGCCTTAGACTGGCTCTGAATGGGAGAGCACTCCTGAGATGGTTGTCTTTCTCTTCCACACAGATAATAAATCTGAATTAGAACCACCAGAGCAGATTGAGATTAAAATCTGCCCTTTGTCCCCATGTTCCTGTTAGGGGCAGAAGGCAGCATGTTCTCCCTGTGGAAAGAGAGGCAGAAATGTGTTGCCAAGCTGTAACAGGAGAGGAGCTGTAATGAGCCTAAAAGAAGTTGGGAGAGTATTAACTTACACAAGTGACCAGAATCTGTAACTGAGACAGAACAAAACAGCATCTGTGTCCTCTCCCTGAAGCAAATCTCTTCACTCTCATAGCAACAGCCACACTGAATAGACCTGCAGGAGCTTTCAGCACCTCTACCAATATGTGACCCTTGTCCTGCTGCTCTTGTTAGCAAGGACTGTTTTCCATCACCTCTCTTCAGGCTGCCCTTCATTCTTCTGATGAACTAATCGCACCCTCAGATGACAAGCCAGCTAGAGGGGAAGAAACACGGGGAGCTAAATATCATCCTGTGAGCAGGATAAACACATGCAAGAGTCAGGAAAGGGAATTTAACTTCTGAAAATGTCTTTGTTTGGCAGGAAGGAGGAGGATTTGACATCCAGCTTTCAAAGCCACGTTGCAGAAGGGGGTCAGAAGGGGTCAGTCCTCTTTCCCTTGCAGGGAAGTCTTCTGGAGGCTGGGAAAGAAAACAAGATATGCTCTCCTGTGGCTTCTCTAGTTGTTTTGGAGGGCTGTGACTCCCTGTACTTCCCCTGCACCAGAACTTCTCTGCCTTGCAGGAGCTGGGCTGGGAGTGTAATTTGTTGTAAATGTCTCTCCATTTCTCCTGCGGCCTCCCTTCAGGACTGAAAGGCCACAATCAGGTTCTTTAGTCTTGCCCATTCCCTTTCAGGTGTAGGTCAGAGCTCTCTACCTTGGGCTAAAAGCATCAGGAAGAATCAGGGTTTGTCTCAGTCAAATCCAGTGTTCCTGTATAATCTCTGTGTCTAATAATCATTCCTTATTATCCCAGTCTGTGGGAATAGGACTTCACTGCTGCTGCCCTCGGTCTCTAGGTGGGCACCAAGAGTAAATAAAATATGTATTTCTGGAAGTCCAGGGGCTCTGTTGCCCTTTGAGCCTTTAAAGGCATCAGTTCCATCAGCAGGACTGGTCTTCAAAAGTGTTTTAAGCATCCAAGAGCATAAAATCCAGGGCAAGACAAAATGATTTAAATTTCAAACTGTCCAAGTGCTGTCTGAAGGCTGCAAAGTCTCTCAGATTGCTTAAAGATCGCTTGGAGCTAATTGGGTGAGAGTCAGGTGCCTTTGAGAATCTGAAAGTACTCTGACCTCATTTAAGATCCTCTATTCTGAACTGACACTCGCATGTAAAGCCATTTTGGTCTTCACTAGATGAAATTCATACAGAAAAACAAAGTAAGGTGCCACATGTCTTACTAAAAGTAAGGATGCCTTCAAAAACAGTTTATTTCTTGCTCATTTTTCTGTAACTGATAAAATTTAATGTTTTACCAATTCAGCCACTATATTTTTTTTCTTGGTGTGTAACTGTCCAATCAAAAGTTTTTTGAAGAAACAACAGTTCACCTGGGAAAAATCTGTTTCATTTTCGGGAGGATTGGTACAAAGAATTGCTCTGCTTTTGAAACCTTCCCCTTTTTTTAGTGAAGGATGTATTTATATGCTAAATCTTTCATACATTATTAGATACTCATATATAGGGTTTTTAATATGGGCATACCTATGTCTTGCAGCACATTTGGGGGTAGTAATTAAAAAAATAGTTTTATTCCAAGGGAGAGAATCAAATCTGCATTTTTCTGACTTTAATTAGCATAATACTCTGTACCTGGCATCACCTTTTCAGTGATAAGTCTTTTGCCTTTGTCTCACTGTGTAGAGAAGCTTCTCATCATGTGATTTTTGTCTTGCTTTAGAGAATCAGAGCTTTCTAGTGCTTCATTTGTACCCTGAGAGCTCTGGAAATCTTTTCCTCCCTTCTAGCTCAAGGTTACTCCAAGTGCATTGCTGATTTTATTCTGTTCTCTTCAATGAAATCAAAGGGAAAACTTTGCAGGACTGCTTGGTGACTCTCATCAAAAGTTTGTGCTCTGAGTGTGTAGATTCAAGTTTTTTCCTTTATAAATTGAACTGAATCACACCTGGCTGAGGCTGTTCCACAGAGCTGAACCTGCGTGTTGCTTGTGTGGAATGTGGACTCCAACAAGTGAAATGCGCTTATGGAGCTCTGGGAGGTGATCATCCCCAAACCCTGGATTTGAACCAGAGGGTTCAAACTTAATTTGAAATTGCTGAATAGGATTTGTGTGATACCATCTCTTCCTGGGGATGAAGAGGAGACAAAGCAGCTGTACTTGCCCAATAGCTCTGCAAGCAGGGTAATCTTTCGGTTTGATCCATTCCAAGACTATGGAAAGATTGGTTTGGATTGACTCACAGAGTACCAGTAAACAAGGCCGTCTCTTCTGATTTCCACCCTTATTTTGAGTAATGTTTTCCTTATCAAAATTAGATGCAATCAAATAGAGTCTCTGGGGTGGAGAAAGGAAACAGATTTGCCAGGCATCATCATCATCATCTACTGTGCTTTGTCATGCCAGGAGGGAAGCAGGAAGAAGGAGAGATAAGAAATTAATGTCTCGTATTTTATTACTCACCCAAAGTCTTCAATTATTAGTGCTATGCTAATGAAGTCTTTTTGGATTGTCTGACAGATCTTATGATAAACTCCTTAACAAGACAATAAAACTGGGAGGATGTCAATTGGGTAATTAGCTGATAATCAATATCCAGCAGCTGTGAAGAGATGGCAGGCAGATATCGGGCCCTGCTCGAGGCTCTGGGCACTTTGTTGGTTCAAGTTTCAGGGAGGATGCTGCCGAAACAATAATAATTGCATTGTGAGACAAGAGCTGGGATAAAGGAATAGCAGCCTAATAGTGACATTAATTTAAACTGAATATTTAGAAATCCTTTCTCCTACACAAATCACGATGAAGAGGTTGATCCTGGCAGTTTGAGTTTTTTCTTGACATGGGTATTAAACAGGGAAGATTTGAAATGCCCTGAGTAGAACCTTAAATTCCTAAATCTCCAGAGAGCCAGGGATATCAGCCCATGTTACATTAACCACTTAATTGTAACTTCATGGCTGCAAAGCTGATTGGACTGCTCCTTTAGAATCTCAGAGGCAACTGGAACAGGATTTACTTCATTTAGGTGCAGACATCCACAGCAAAGACATAAACATAATTCTGAGCAAGACAGCTCAGTTCTCTTGATATCCAGAAACAAGGAGCAGGAGCTGGCTGGTGGAGGGAGCTGTCCACATTCTGATGGACATTTGGTGCATCCTGGAAGTCTCTGGTTCTGTTCCTTACCTCTGGAAGCTAGGGCAGCCACATCACATGCCTGAAGTTCAGAGAGATGAATCTCACTGTGATTAACTGCACCACAGACAGCAATGAGAATAAAAACTTGCTTGGAAGGAATCTGTGCGTCAGGTCCAATGGCATGGTGATGTTTTGCTTAATAACACAAAGCTGGAAATTTGCTTTGTAAAATTCAACTTATTCCAAAAATAACTTGGAGAGAGAAAAGGGAGAGCACAATTTGGCCAGAGAATGGACAGTTAAGATATCTCATTCCACTTCACTGCCATGGGCAGGGACACCTTCCATTATCCCAGGTTGCTCAGAGCCCCATCCAGCCTGGCCTGGAACACTGCCAGGGATGGGGCAGCCACAGCTGCTCTGAACCAGGGCCTCAGCACCCTCACAGGGAAAAATTCCTTCCCAATATCCCAATCTAACCCTGCTCTGTGTCAGTGTGAAGCCATTGACCCTTGTCCTGTCACTCCAGACTCATGTAAAAAATCCCTCTCTATCCTTCTTGTAGGCCATCCGTTACCTTCCCCTGCCACTCCATGAAGATCCCAATGTGATTTCTCTGTTTCATTTTCCACTGTGCTCCATTGCCCTGGGTTGGTGAGAAACACACGGAATTGCGGACAGGATATTTCCTGTGAAAATTACAGCTGAGCCCTATTCTTGATTTAAGCACTGAAAAATACAGGGGCTTTTTAGGGGGGTTTTTTGGACAAAATTCTTGAATGTCACAGAATTCCCTCCATTCCTAGCTGGAAGTTCAGGGGGTAAAGAAGGTAAAGAAGGAAATAAGGAAATAAGGATTGGGGAAAATAAAGAAAAAAATCTAAAAAATAAAATAAAATAAAGAATAAAATAAAANTATAAAATAAAAAATAAAGTATAAAATAAAAAATAAAAAAAAAAAGCAAGAAAATGGCAACATCAGAAGCAGTTGCCACACCTTCTCGTGTATTAAAGCAGGTCAGTGTTCCAGGGTTGTGCTGCTGGGAGATTTTGACAGGTTTACACTGAAAGACACCACTTAGAAGTGTTAAGTTCTTTTAGCTCAGCCTTATGGAGCCTTTTCACTGCAGACGATAATGCTGGCTACAGCCTTCATCGTTCATTCTTAAAATGTGAGGTTAATGTGCAGCTACACTGGATATTAAGGGAAACAGATGGAGCAAGGAACACAGTGAATCACAGGGAATCTGTTCAAGAGTTTTTCTCACTGAGAGGTTTTTTCCTTACTGCGCATGCCTTAAGTATCAGAGCAAGCTCAAATGCTCATCTCAGTGCCAGTTCCACTGCTCCTGGTTGGGACTCGAAGCTTCCAGCTGAATGTTGGGTTTGTCTGTTTGGGTTGGGACCCACCAAGGAGAAGCAGCACTTTCTTTCTCACTGATTTAAGCTGGATCTTTGTTCCTGGTCTCTCCTGAAAGTCCCAGCCTTTGATTTTTCCTGTGCTTTGCAAACCTCACACACAGGCCTGCTTACGTCAGCCACAAGGCACTCCCAATTCCTAACAGAGCCATACCTCATATCTACCTTTACTGTAAGTCCAGACTACCCATCAGCCTTCTGGCCAGCTGCCCCAGGGCCGGGGAAGGCTCTGTGGTTTCAAAACAGGGTTGTGGGAAGCACCAAGGGAGGTCAAACTGGCACAACTCCCGCAGTCAGAAAGCCCAGACAGGATTTCCATTGCTCTTCAATCAGATAGGATGGAGGAAGAATGTCTGATGATCTCAGCTGGGAGCTGATAACCTTCCAGAGCTGGATAAATAATAGATGGCTCCAGTGCTGGTTGTCTCTGAAATGTGCTAATAATTGTGGTAGAATGTGCTGGATGGCACGGGTGCATGTCTGCGCCCTCCAGGTGATCTGGAGCTTGTCACTGGTGTGCAAGGGAACAGAAAATGGGGGCCTGTTGTGAATCTGGTGGTTATTCCCTGGAGGCCGTGATCAAGGGAAGCATCACCACCTCTTTTCTGGATGGCTTTCAGAAAGTAGAAGCTTTAGCTCAATATCTCTCGCTGTGTGCAATGAAGAAGCGAGTGGATGAAATTGGAGTCTGTGGAACACAAGGGATGGCACCGAGAGATCGAATGGCTCCTCTGTGCTTGCATCTTTCAGAAAATCTTTTCCCTGTATTTTCTTCTAAGAGTTTGGAGCAAAACATTTCTAATCAGCTTCTGAGCTGGTGAAAAAAATAGGAAAGTGATAATTTTGTTGGGTTTTTTCTATCATTACCCATTCTGAGAAAAAACGTTTTGGCTTGATTTGTTGTCAGCTGGTTTTCAAGTTGTTTCTTTTTTCCTCTTCTCCCCGATGGCTCATATTGCAGTAATCTGTACTCTTGGAACAAGATGATCAGAGCTTAGCACCGAACTGATCCTCTTGGCGATGATGTGTGGCAAAGGGGCAGCTCTGAAAGACTTTGGTGTCTTCTGCCCTCACCCTCTGGGTGGGATGTGATGAGGGGCTGTGCTGTTTTGCCTGGAGTGAGAGCACAATATTCCCTGCTGTTCCCTCTGCAGGAGGGAAGGATTTTTGCACCACCCCTTCAGCTGGAACACCCTGCTCCTCCTGGCTTGCCTCCACACAGGCTGGGGATGGGGGAGAGGGAATACGTCAGTCTTCCCATCCATCTTCAATTCCACCTACTTTGTCTTTGGAGTGTGAGGTACAGTCCAACCATTTTAGGCCAGGAGATAAAATTCTAGGGCCTTTTTTCTTCCTCTGTAGCAAGGAAAGGAAACCCAGCTTCTATTAAGGGGGGACAGAAATCTGTGTTGTTGTCAAGGCTCCCATTTAGCTGGCACAGGTAGCTTGCTCTTCCAAAAGGCTCCGTCTGGGCTGACACTTGGTGTCTCCTGAGGCAGGAAAAGGCAGAGTTAACACATTGGCACAGTCAGAGCTGGAATCCCAAACCTGTTCTGTATCAGGTTTGCAGTGTCAGGGGTCAGGAACAGACTGAGGGAGGTGCAGGAAACCTCTTTGCCACTCTTTGCAAGGGGCTGGAATCCTGTCCCTCTTCTGTGCTGAGGTTGTGGCACAGTGGAAAATTGCAGCTCCTGGGCTGGGCAGCCAAACCAACCCCTGTGTGATCCTGCAGCAGGCTCTGTGTCCGTCTCTGTTCTGTGGGGTCTTGGTTCTTGCAGTCACAGAATCAGAGAATCCACTGAGCTGGAAGGGACCCACCAAGGATCATTGAGTGCAGGTTATGGCCCTGAACAGACACCCCAACAATCCCACCTTGGGCCTGAGAGCATTGTCCAAACTCTCCTGGAGCTCTGGCAGCCTTGGGGCTGTGCCCATTCCCTGGGGAGCCTGGTCAGTGCCCAACACCCTCTGGTGGAAGAACCTTTCCCTGATATCCAACCTAAATCTCCCCTGACCCAGCTCCAGCCGTTCCCTGGGTCCTGTCCCTGGTCACACAGAGCAGAGATCAGAGCTGTCACTCAGCTTCCCTCACAAGGGTGTTGAAGAGCACAATGAGCTCTGGCCTTGTCTCGTCTCCTCCAGCTGAACAGACCAAGTGCCCTCAGCCTCTCCTTTGTGTCTTCACCTCCAGGCCCTTCACTGTAGCCCTCACCACCTTCCATAGCCTGACTGGATCCCTCAAAAGGAGCTGGTACTTACACAGGCCTGCTGCTTGATGTGGCACTGTTTGAGATCTGAAGTGTGCCAAGTAAAGAGCAAAAAAAGAAAAAAATAAAAGCCTTGTCCTCTCCCTGCTCTTGCTCCTTGTAGATAGGCGGTGCTGTCATCCAGTGATACAAAGAATGGGGCTTTTCTTCCCTTTTCTGTGTGGTGGGTTTTGGTGATGGTGCTTCTGGATCTCCTGACGCATCTCTGCCACCTTTGAGACCTTCCCTTGGGATTCACATCCCTCCCCAGTAACACCTCTGAGTGCTGGCAGGAAGCAGTGCAATACCAAACCCGCTGCTGACCTGGACAGTGGCCGAGGCCCTTTCTAGACCAGAGGTGGCAGGAACCCTGCTCCTGATTTCCATTGCTGGAATTTCTGTGGCTTGAGTGGAGGCTTTCCTGACCTGTGAAGTGATGGGAGAGTTGGGGTGAACATTTCTCCCCTTGTGTGGCTTTGGTCCCGTGTCACCGTAGTAACAGCAAGGCGTTGTTCCCTGGCAACTGTCAGGGTTGCTAAGAGAAAAATCAGCAGCTTTGGTAGATGTGACATCTTTGACATCCTCCACTCACATTGCATTGGGATGGGTTTGATGGAGAGAAGACGACCTGGTGGCCAAATCTCATCTCCTTTGACCCAGCTGAGTGCTGGTTTTCAGAAATAATTACAATGTCTGTAAGGCAATGGAACAGCCTGTCTGGGAGATGGGGAACATGGATCCTGTTTGCCATCCCTGCCCCATTCAATAACTATAAGTGACACTTCCTGCCCTCTGCTAGGAGATGAAATGAGTTCTGGAAATAAAAATCATTCTCTAGCTACTGAAGTGGTGGCTTCACTGAGAAAGAAATTTTCCTCAAGCTGTCTGCTCTGCCAGTGCTTCATTCTTAAAAGAGTTTGCTTCCCAAACCCACCAGTCCGTGGGGTGCAGGCTGTGGTTGGAGCGGGGCGTGTGGGTGAGGGAAGGAGCAGCAGGTTCCCTGAGGTTTTACTCCAGCTTAGCTCGGTGGAATTCAGTGCAGTTGTACCAAGGCACAGCTAAAAGCAGCACGGTGCTGAATTGATAAATCCTGTTTGCTCGCATCTGCCCACTCAGAGCCAGAGCTGGGGCCGTCACTCGCTGCTGCTGCGTGCCAGAGCGTGTGCACAGGGAGTTGTTGTGCTCTCTGCAGTGCTCAGGAGACAGATGGTGGAGCCCACCCATTCTCTGCACAGAGGAGGATTTCTGCAGTGCCATGGTGCTGGCAGACGATGCAATAGCAATGTTCTTGCATTTCACAGAACTGACTGGTCTCACAAGTGATACTTTAGCAGTGTTTTCTTCTGGAACCTTTGTTGTTGTTGTTGTTGTTTTTTCACAGCTGCCTGCACAGCTTTTGGCACAGCGCTGATGGAGAATGGGTCCTGCTCTGGCTGGAGCAGCTCTGCCATTTAGGGTGAGAGTTGGACTGCAGGGAAGAAATAATCTTAACTGCTGGGGTGCTTTTAGGAGAGAAGAACCCGTGAAGTGATGTTCTTATCCCTTCTAAAATTCCAGCAAACCCTCTGTCTTAGCACGGTATGGGAGAGCTTCTGTTGGTTGGGAGTTGTGGCAGATCAGATTAATGGAGATATCTTCTCTTCCCTAAATGGAAAAAAAAGATTTAGCTGTACAAGTGGGACTTGTGACAAGAGAATAAAGCCCAGTGCGGTTTTGCAGAGGCCATCAGAAATCCTGGGGACATTCAGAAATGCTCCGTTTGCCACCAATTTCCTGCCGCTGGCAGCACATTTGCATTGACCTTGGTGACAGCGCCAGCCTGGCAAATGAAAAGGACATGCATCACTGAGAGAAGAATTACATTTGCACGGAATGCCTTGTATTTCATTCTCTGTTACTGCCATTTTTATCTGTCCCAGCTGATCCTCGTGTCCCTAGAAAGCCTGCCCTAGTGTTCCACTTCCTGCAGCAGGAATGGTGTCTGTGCTCACAGAGGGGGTGGCCTTCTCCAGCTCTTTTGTCAGATGCTGTCAGGGACCCCCTGAGCTCCTCGTTCCTTTGCTGGTGTGGAACCTTCTGTCTCTTCCTCAGAGCAAGGAATCAGCCCTGACCTGACCCGTGCCTGTAAGAGCAGCACTGCTCAAGTGGAAGCTGTTCCCAGTTTAGCAGATTCCAACACAATTCCTCTCTGTTGGAATAAGGGGGAGAAGTAATCTCTTCTCTCGCAGCTGTCACTTCAGAGATTTTCATCCCTCTCCCTTATGTAAGCATCACAGGCACAAGTGGTGTGGGTTACAGGTGTGTGAAATGGCTTCACACAGCCAGACAGCCATCCCTTTCATCCTGGTTTGAATTAGAAGAGGTGTGGGATTGAAGAACCTATCCTCTTTTTGCTTTTTAAAAACAATTTACAGGCTTGGTGTAATTACCAGTGTGATAGTGACACTGTGGGTGCATCCAGATGTGATTAGTGTTTTCTTCTTCTCCTCCTTTCCTTTTTGGTTGTATAAAACATCACTGCAGCTCATTTTTCAGGATTGTGTGCTCATTATTTTATAGTGAGTGGCTCTGCTCAAAAGTTTCTACCTGAAATATCCCAGAAGGTGAAGTTGTTTTTTAAAAACCAAGAACAGTCATCTCTAAAGAACTGGTCCAGTAGCCTGAGCAACCTAGTGCTGTTTGGATTTGCAGAGCCTTAGTGTTCCTGAGTTGTGGGGAAAAGAAATTATTGGATACCAGATCTGAGTCCTTGGCTTCTGGAGCGGGGCCAAATCCACTTCGTATAATTAAACCGCAGTCGTCAGGGCCATGACGACAGCTGGACACCACCAGGTGATCCAGTAACCTCTCCTGTCCTCCGCCAGAGACGAGGAGGAAGAGGGGGCAGAGCGAGCGGGGAGTTTAAAATGGATGTTGTGACAGGCTGTGCCCCACTCCGAGAGAGCCCGAGCTGCTCTCTCCCCCTCTCCTCTGCCGGACTCTGTACGGTTACGGTGAGGCTGGCTGTGCTCCTGGCTGTTCCTGCCGGCAGGAATGCGCAGCTCCAGCTCGGCACAGCACACTGCGGCCAAGTCTCGATGACTTTGCAGATGCTGGTGCTGCGCATGGAGTGACCTGAGCTGAGCTGAGCCATGGCGCAGTCCCAGCCCTGGAGAGCTCTGCCTGCAGGAACGAGGCAGTGGAGCTCAAAGTGGAGCTCCTCAAAAAGAGTTTGCTTTACAAAAAGCTCGGGATTGATGCAGCTGGCTGAGGTGAGGATGTGTTTGTGTTGCAAAGGCAGTGGGAATGTTCTTTTGTTCTCTGCCGAGACAGAGGAGCTTGGGAACCATGAGGAAAATGTTACCAAGAGCTCTGTGGGTAGGAGACATTTTGTAGCAGCAGCTCCATCTCTGTATCCCCAAACAGGCCTAAGTCAGGGAAACCTGAGCGCAGCAAAGCCCTTTCTTTGGCAGTATCCAGCAGCATTTCCTCTCTGGGGAAGTCCAGGTCTCTAGTTCTTCACCCGTGTGTCTCCCTCCTACCAGCCGAGAAGCCAGCAAGTACCTTTGTAACAGGGATTGGCTGTGCAATCAGATCTGTGCTCCTTGTGCCATCCCCACATCCAAGCACAGCCATACCCCGAGCACAGGAAAACGTGCTCACACAATAAATCCAGGTCAGGTTTCAGGCTGCTGGCTTAGCTGTGGCCCTGACTTCTTGAAGCTGCAGTTTTGACTTGCAGGTCAAAAGGTAGGACTGGAAGGATTTTGCTCCTGACCTGCCATCTGAAGGACACAGCTCCTGAGCTGGCTGGCACCCTTTGTTTCTCAGTTATGATCCACAGAGAATCATCATGGGATCCTAGAATGGCCTGGGTTGGAAGGGACATTTAAGATCATCTCCTTCCAGCCCCTGCCCTGGGCAGGGACACCTTCCACTGTCCCAGGTTGCTCTGAGCCCCGTCCAGTCTGGCCTTGGACACTTCCAGGGATGGGGCAGCCACAGCTGCTCTAGAAAACCTGTGCCAGGGCCTCCCCACCCTCACAGGGAACAATTTCTTCCTGATATCCAATCTAAACCTACACTCTTCCGGTCTGAAGCCACATGTAGCCTCCAGCAAAAGCCCTCTGGCATTTCACCCCCTTAGCAAGGCTGTGGAGGTGGCAATTGCTGTGGGGTGGAAGAAGAACTGGGGAGGCAGGGCAGTAGAAGCCTGTTTTGAATCCGTGTTCTTGGATGCCAGCCCTAGGCCAAACCTAAGGAAGGGGACATCGTGCTTGGGTAACGTGGGAACAGGAATGGAAATGAACTCTGGGCCTTTTTGATTTAAAACATATCTCCCTAGCACTAATACTGTAAGGACTTGGAGTTCCCTCATCCCAAAAACCTGCATTTCCAAGCCAGGCAGTGCTGAATATGTGCTTGCTTTGCTTGCCACAGGCACGGAGAAAAAGAGCCGGAGAGAAACAGTAGCTCCTGCTGCCAGCTCTGGAAGGCAGCACACTTCTCAGATGTCAGGCAGATCTGAAACATCAAAGGGGCTTCTCCTGAACTAGCTGACCTTTTATTACCCATATCCTTCCACTAATACCCAGCAGATTAGCTTGGCCTTGTTTTTGCTGCTGTGTCCCTGACCTTGTGGAAACCCCCGTGCTTTGAACACGCTCCATGATGGCAGGGAGGTGGCATTTGCAGTGACTGCTCTGCTTCGGGTGGCTCCTCTGTGGATTTTCTTTTGGATGTGTGTGACTGGAAGCGCCTCCAAGAGTGTGTCACCCCTCCCACACCTCCATCTGATCCTGAGCTAGAGGTGAGCACCAGCTCAGCAGACACTGAGAGGGGCTTTAGCCCCGGGGGAACCGTGGATTGCTGTGAGTACACACAGGATAAACTGCATCCCCAGACCACCAAGGACAATAATTTCCAGTGGTTTTCTCTCCTCTTTCAGCAGTCTTGCTGAAATCCAGGAGAGTGTTGGTGGAAAGAGGTGCAAAAATGGTGGTTTTGGGGGAGGATGTTTCTAGAAGCTTCTGGATGTAACCATGATGGTGAGATGAGGCAGTGAAGGAAAGCACAGGGAAGAGAAACCCTGTGCTCCCAAGCACTGCTCTGCCGTGTCTCAGATGTCACTCACTGACCCCATCGCACGGTTCCTGTGGAGGTGCACGATGCTGCCACACACAGATTGCCTCTGGCTCTGCTCTCTGGGCTGTCTGCAGCTTTCTGGCCCTGGAATTTCTCCAAGCAACGCCTCCCACCGGCTTCGTGCTGTTCTCAGTGGTTCCTCTCTCATGTTAGAATGTGCTGGAAGAACTTGTACTGCACGAGCAATTCCTGAAACGTGCAGTGAGTTTATCCTTAAGGCAGAGGACAGGCACGAGCAGAGAACCACCAGATTAACACCAGTGCCTGTAGGGAACCAAGGGCAGAAGCTGTGCAATGTGGTGCTCAGGCCATGTGGTTTCTAGGGGAAGGGGGAGTGAAAAATGTGGCAGTGTGAGCACTGGCATGCTGGACCAAACAGTGAGGGTCAGCTCCAGTTTTCCAGAGCCAGGACCCTGGAAGACTGTTGCATTCACAAGCTATCATGTCGTGGTGTGGAAAACAGTGGCTTGAGGCTGTGCCTGCAAAATTACATGTCTGGTTCTCCCCACTGTCCTTTTGCAGGCCTCAGCATCCACACAACTTGCAGTCTTCCAGCACCAGAGGGGAGCCCACAGGAAAGATGAAGAGACTGTTGGGAAGGGCCTGGAGTGACAGGACAAGGGGGAATGGCTTCACACTGACACAGAGCAGGGTTAGATGGGATATTAAGAGTGAGTTTTCCCACCTAGAAGTTAGTTTTTAATGCTGGACTGAATCCTTGAATAATGAGGTGGAGCACTTCTACAGCATCTTTGTTCCAGGAAGGATGGTTAGACAGCAAATCCATGATGAATTTTATTGTTAGCAGAAACACAGATAAAAATGGATGATAGTTGCCTCGCTTTTGCTATCTCAAAACGAATCTGGGAGCTGCTGGATAAGATATAGAAATATCAGGCAAAGCTGTACTTGCAGGCATGAACGACAAGAAAATTACCCTGTTCACTTGGCCTGGTCTGAGAAATATTATTGAAACAAAATTGGAACAATCCAGTTGGGTCATGCAGTGAGACGTGTGATTTATGAGGGTGAAACCAACTCAACATCATCTTAATGGCGTACTATTAAATACACTTTACTAAATTTGATATGTCCAGGAGCACACTGCCTGAGGACCAGCACTCCCAGCTAAATCAGTGCTTTCCACTCTTTTTCAAACATATTTCATAGACATAGAAAAAAAAGAGCAGAAGCACTCTTTTGGAAGATTTCTGTGCTGGCTACAGATAAAGGTAAACTTGAACAGTCATAGCTAATATGTCATCTCACAGAATCTCGGAATATCCTGAGTTAGAAGGGACCCACAAGGATCATCAAGTCCAACTCCTGGCCCTGCACAGAGCCAGGCACAAGCACAGGAATGTTAAAACTTTCCCTTCTGGAGCAAGGAAGGGAAGGAAAAGGTGTAAGACTTCCTGTCCTTCATCTACCTAAGTTTTTGTGAGATGACCTTTCCAATGCTAATTAAGTTGAGTCAGAGTCTGAGCTGTGACAGGAATAATTCTTGAACGAAGGAAAGGAAAGCAATAAACATACAGACACAGTTCTGAAAGCTTAAATTGCTCTTCCCGATGCAGAGAAATCTCTGTCCCCTAAGGTAAATGCCACCAAACAGTGCTGGATTCCTGCCGAAGTGGCAGCTGATGGCCGTTCTGGGAGTGTGACTACTGGTGGTGCAGCAGCTGCCAGCTTGGCCAGTTGGTTTCTGTAGCATTCAGGCAGCAGTTCAAGCTGGACTCTCTCAGCAGAGCTCATGGAAGGGACTGGGGAGTGGAAAATCCCTCGTCCATTACATACCTCCAGCTCCACAAACTTCCATCCCCTCTTGAGAAGGGGAAGCTGTTGTGCACCTCAGTTTCTGCATAGGAGGAGGCAGCTCTTTCCTGTGCCCGTAAGGTTTTGCCCCAAACACCACAAAGCTCATGAAACGGTTTGGGCTGGAAGGGATTTAAAGATCATTTTGTCCCAGTCCCATTGCTATGAGCAGGGACACCTCCTGCTAGAAGTTCTCCCCTGCTCTTTTCATGGGAATCACACACGAACAGGAGCCTATAACTGCTCCTAACTGTGCCTTGCAGTTTTCGTGCTTCTCATGAACAGCAGTCAGCAAGAGGAATGAGCAAGTGGTTTATAGGTATGGGAACTCCGAAAATCCACGGTGTCCACAGCACTCTGCATCCCAGGCACGTGACATCTGGGGATGCCTCAGGTGACACCTGGAGTCCAGGGTTTTCTGATCTGAGGATCACCACAGGATCCTAGAAAGCGCCCTTGGACCTACACAGACACCCTGCTCCATTACAAAGCCAACTGCAGTTTCTAGGAATGATATAATCATGTGAAGGGAGACCAGGCTTAAATTACCAGGTCAGCAGCCATCATTTGGAGGAGGTGTAAGGAGATAGCAGCAGCAGGGTGAACCAGAGGTCACCTGGGTTACAGGGCTCTCTCTGTGCACGGCAGGAACTGGGTTTGTTGGAGGGATGAGCAGCCAGCCCCTGTGGAAGTGGGATGGTCAGGAGGTTCAGTGACTGAAGCAGGACAGGAGGTGATCAGTCTCTAGGGACAAAGTGACAGAGTTGCTGGATGGGGTCCTGGAGAGATGCACAACAAAGAGCATCCCCGCTTGCTCCAGCAGCCCTGGGGAGTGATTCTGCTCTGGCACAGAAACCACAGCAGGGTCCCAAAGTGCTCCATTTGGAGGAGGGTACAGGTGGGATTAGTGGGATGCTGTAGTGAGATCTGGAGATCATGGAAATACTGTCAGCATCAGCAGATCTTCATCCCCTTCCTGCTCATCCTTGGCCAACACACTCCATCTATATTCTCTCCTCATTCCCTGCCCATAATGGTACACGGAGACTCAAACAGCTCTTATTTTTTTATTTTTATTTTATATAGCCCTGTACCCTATGACTCCTGAGGGAGAGGCAGTTTTCTCTCACTGGAACTCTGGAAACATGGGGAAAGTCAATTTAAATGCAATGTTTTGGGGTCATATTCCCTGATGGTGCAAATCAGCACAGCCTCAATTAATTCAATTAGCAGTGCTGACCCTGGGGTCATAAATATTGGTGAGTCTCTTGCTCTGAGCACTGTGGTAGCATGCAGCAGATTTTAAAAGAGCAATTTTCTACCCCCTCCGGTTTTTCATAGAGTTTTAAAAAAATGCTAAGAAAAAGTTGTCAGTCTTTGGGTCAAGGTTCTGGAACCAATTATCAGCTGTACTCACCGCCAGTCTGAATCTTATAGCAACCCTCACCGGATGCACTCAACTGTCTCATTCAAAGGACTTTTTTCACATTAAAAATCCCCTTGAGTTTTATTAACAAATGAAAAATAAGTTGCTCCAAGTCCTTACAGGAATCCTGAAGGATAGATCAGTGTGGGGGCATGCAAGGACTTCCATTTCTTCTTAGAGGAAATCCTGCCACCCCCTGTGCGTGGTGAATTGCAGCAGGAGGGTTCATATCCACAAAAGAAATGTTTCCTGTGCATTTGAGATAGCAACAACAGACAGAATTCCCTCCCAGCATGCACGCATCCTCTACCAATGCATGGGAATCCCAGAAGTTCTTGGTGTCCAGTATATCGGGAGGTTTATTGTTTTGGGGAAAGGGACAGACTTAATTTTAGTTTGTAAGTGCAGCAGGTCTGTTCCCAGACACTGACAGTCAGAAATCCATGAGGACTGGATGTCATTTACTGTCATTTCTCACAAGAAATTGAGGCCCAGCACAATCAGGGTCACATACTGAAGTAATAACAGCTTTCACAGTAACAACCAGTCTTCCATTTCTAGATCCTCATGCCTAGCTCACTAGAGCAGCTTCAACTAAATCCTATTTATTATAGAAAAATATTCTAAGTCAACTTAGCCAAGTGGCAGAAATCCCAGATTGGTAAAGGGTTGAAAGGAAAGAAAGCAGTCATTTCTATGCCATCTTCCCCTCAAATATGCACATAGGAAAAAAAGAAAGGAAAGATGAGAAATTACTAGTCTTCATTCAGCCTTTACTTGAAAGTTTCCTTACCTGAATTTAATAGTTGATCACAACAAATATCAGCATGAATGATGGCACAACAGCAGCTGTGGCTTAAATATCCAAGTCTGTTTTTCAGAGAAAGGTTTCTGGGGAATTAATCTTTCATTTTCCCAGTTCTCTGTCTCTGCAGTAGCAGAAAATGCAGCAGCATCTTCCCCTGCCCTGTGTGATTTTTAGACTGGAGATGGGGAAGGATTTCTTTACCAAGACAGTGGTGAGACACTGGAGCAGGCTTCCTGAAGGAAGGTCAATGCCCCAGGTCTGTCATTGTTTGAGAGGCCTTTGGACAATGTTCTTAACCTTTGGTCAGCCCTGAAGCGCTCTGGCTGTTGGACAGGATGATCACTGTGGGTCCTTTCCGACTGAAATACTTTGTTCCATTCTGTTCTTGCAGTCATTGTCTTCTCTGTGAATAGGAGAAAAAGAGGGAATGAGGGTCCAAAGGACACGGCTCTTCCCTGAGGCCGTGGGCAGCAGATTTCAAGTGAGGTGGATGCCAGAGCAGTCCCCACATGACAAGATGTTGAGGAACTGCAGATCAGGAGCGAAAGGCACTGACAGCACTGCAGAGGCTGCTGACCCAGCACCTGCCTGCCTTGAACCTGCCTCAAACCAAATGCATAAGCTGCTGGTGAGTTCTAAATCTTGTGTTTAGTTCAGAAGGAACTTTCCTTGCTCCCTGCCTTCTCCTGTATCCAAACCTTTCACCTCAGTGACTTTGCTGAGTGGGCTGGAAGCGGGATGCTCAATCTCTGCTTCCCACCCTGCTCCCAGATGGGAACAGGAAGGGTGCCATTGTGCTGGGAGTGCCGTCACTTCCCTGTGCAGGCTTCCACTTCCAGAAAAGACAGAAGCTGTGTTTGAATGCAGGGAATCTCTGTTTGATGTGTTCAGTAGCTGTACCCCATCTGAGTGTGTGTGCTGGGCAGAATGCTGGTAGAGCAGAACTTCCATCAGCTTACAGAGAGTTGTCCCTTAGTATATCCATAAGCTAAGAAATTGAAATGAGGGAGGGAAATGAAGCTTGGCATTTTTCCAGTGTTCATGTTTTGTTGCAAGGACTCCAGCAGGTCACAGGGAGGGGATTCTGCCCCTCTGCCCCGCTCTGCCCAGACCCCCCTGCAGAGCTGAGGCTCCAGCCCTGGTCCAGCACAGGAAGGACAGGGAGCTGCTGCAGCCAGCCCAGAGCAGGGACACCAAGGGGATCACAGGGATGGAGCAGCTCTGCTGGCAGGAAAGGCTGAGGGAATTGGGATTGTTCAGCCTGGAGAGGAGAAGGCTTTGGGGTGACCTCAGTGTGGCCTTGCAGTGCCTGAAGGGAGCCACAGGAAAGATGGAGAGAGACTCTTGACAAGGGCCTGGAGTGACAGGACAAGGGGGAAAGGCCTCACACTGACACAGAGCAGGGTTAGATTTGGTTTTAGGAAGAAATGGTTCCCTGTGAGGGTGCTGAGGCCCTGATCAACCTGGGCCAGTGGAAGGTGTCCCTGCCCATGGCAGGGGGGTGGAACTGGATGAGCTTTAAGGTCCCTTCCAACCTGTGCTCCCTTCCAGCCTGACACATGCTGGGATTCTGAGATTCTGTGAGTGCAGGTGTTAAAATCCTAATTTAGAAGCCACTCATAAACTCAGCGTTAAATTCTTGGTGTGTTGTACAGAGACTGAGGAAGGAGGGGAAGTGTCCAGAGCACAAATGCTTAAGCTTGCAGTCTCCAGTGAGGCAGGAGGAACACCTTCTCTCCCAAAGAAGGTGTAACAGGATCAGAGAAGGTGATACTGTACATATTTCTGTGGTGGTTTGAGCTTGTCTAAAGGATATTGGTGTAAATATCCATCTTGCATGAGAAGGTAAGGACTTTCCAGAAGGGTAAAGCAAGCTTCTCATTGGAGAGTTGGTGCTGAAAGTGAAATTTGGGTGGTGGATCTCATCCCCAGCCCTGGTTGCTGGATTGTTATCACCTTCCTTTTTTCTGATGGCTCCCCATGTTTTTGAGGGAGGAGAACACTTTGCGATGGAGTCACAGTGAGGTGTTCCGCCTCCATTGCCAGAAGGATCATTTTTGCTTTTTATTAATTACAGGAGTTAAGTGACTGCTTCAAGTGCACCAGTATGGCCCCAGTGTCCTGTGAAACATATGGGCCCAGGAAAAAAGCCTGACCTGAGCCTCAGCTGGTGTCCCTGACGTCAGAGCAGCCACACCTGCTCAGGCCAGCTGAGGCAGCCTGTCTCGTGTGTGCAAAGCTCAGCTGTTTGCCTAAAGAGCAGCCTCAGCCAGGCTGAAGGACTTGTTTTAGGAAGAGATGGATACTTCTGTACTTCCCATGTCGTTTTTTGAAATGTTTGCACCAGCTTACTGATGTGGCCTTGAGAAAGAGAGGAGGGAAACCTTTCCTGATGACCCCAGGGATGCGTGTACCCTTCAGCAACCCCAGGAAGGGAATGCTGGCTTCCCATGGTGAGAGTTTCCTGGAGGGAAAAGCTCATCAGCTTCCCAGGGTCACCGAGTCCTCTGGCACTTCTGCTTTGTTAGGATGAGTGTGCCAGGGACACCGAGGCTCAGATGGTCTCTGTTCCAGAGAGTTACAGCCCCAATTCTGCAGCTGCGGGGAGGCAGCATAATTCTGCTTTACTGCCTTCTCCTGTTTGAAGGCTCAGCCCGGAGGATTTGTTTATCAGCTCTTCCACATGCCACATTTCAGCACGAAAATTCAGCGTGTTACAATGCTGGCGAGAATGACGTTTAATTTTAGCAGACACCTCCTTTCTGTGTGTGGGAAGATGGGTTTTGCTGGGCGCTGAAGCGCACAATAAGGCTGTTATCGAACATTCCCATGCTGCTGTGAATTAGAAGCAGCACAGTTTTAAAAACCAGCAAAGCTGTGCCCAGTTTAAACCAGTCTGCTTTCAAAGCCTTCACCAGGGGCATTTTGCATTTGCTGTCCCAAGAGACAGAGGGAGGACTGAGGGTCATATTTGCTCTGGAGCCACATCAGTTTCTATCTGCTGAGCCCCTGCCTTGGAATGCTTATTCCACCAAGTGTGTCAGATTTGCTGCCCTGTTCTGCAGTGAATGCCCAAAGACTCGTGCAGTGCCTGAAGCAATGCATAAAAACAGAGCTGGATACATCAGTGACCAAGAAAAACACGATCAGTTTCTGGGGGAAGAAGGACTTTTTGGATCACCTCTACGGGGAGGGAGAGGAAGGGAAGAACAGCGCATGGAGGAGCTGTGCGAGAGCGGGTGCAGAGGAGGATGAGTCACCTTCAGGCTTTGGCTTGGGTGGCAAGGGAAGCGCTTCCACCTCCAAAACGCCTCCTCCCGTTGCTTTTTCACTGCCTCGCTGTGCTCAGGCTCTGCAGTGACCCCCGGTTCTGGGTTCAGACGGGGACGGTGGCAGTGCCCCAGCGTGGGAAGGTCAGGGCAGGAAAGCACAGCACCTCCTGTGGGGATGTCACAGCCCTGGGACATCAGTGGCTGCCAGAGGGCTGGCCAAGGGCTCGGGGTGAATGTGACTCGCTCATGTTTTATGCAGTCACTTAGCGCTCACAGCACTGGGGGAGGCAGCAGCAGCAAATCAAAGCATCTCCAGCTCTTTACACTCGACTTTGTTTGCTTGATGTCCCACACAGAGAAATCACCTCACAGAGCCCTCAGCGGAGAGCTTCACAGCTGCGTATTTCCAGTACTGCCATCGATACCCAGCACTGCGGGCAGCAAAAGGGACATTTCACCTTATCTGAACGATGACACTCGGGCATAAACTCTCAGCTAATTGTCTGGGCTCTTTAATCTGTCAGTACAAAACCAAGGCGCTGCTAACTGGTGATTCATGGTAAAGCTGACAGGCAGGGTGACTCACCTCCCAGTAACACTGGTTTGTCTCCAGGGTCTGTGGGTTTGCTGAAGACATCTGACTTTCGGGTGGGCAAACTTAGGTGAGAGGAATCTTATCCCAGGAAGCAATTTCTGCTGCCACCTATTGCCTTCCTCTGCAAACACCTCCAGTGAGAGGTGTGCAGTGACTTGTGAAGAAATGTGCTCTTCAGGATGAGGCAGCAGCTCTGAAATGAATCCTGTGAAATGTCAGCGGCTCTGCCCATGGAATTATGGCCAGCTTGTAAGAAACTATCAGAACTGGACTGGGGGGATGTCAGGAGTGAAAAACCACCAGTCTGAGTGCTCAGCTTGCTTTTACCCACGGAAATTCACTAACAGACAGATCTCAGGGGTTACTCTGAAATCCACAGAAAAGTTTTCTCTATCCGTGCAGAAAATTTTCCAGTCAGAACAAAGCAGAGTGATGAGGTGGCCAAATGAACATGAAAGATAACCAAACCAAACCAAAACAACCCCCCCAACATGATATAAACAGCACTCTTGTTTTGGAAATACCCATCTCTTATGACGACTTGAGAATAAAAAGTATTTCTCTAACACCATTAAGCCTTCATGAATAGGTGAGGTATTTTTTCCAGGCTACCAACACCAGTGAAGAAGTCAGATGTGCTGTATTGTCAAAACAAAAGCACAAACATGCAAGATGTGAATATTTATTCCTAAATTTCTATTTATTCCCAACTTGAAACCAGCTAGCTGAGTGTCTGTTCAGTAAATCCTAATCTAAGCAATGTTACACAAGAGCTCAGTCCCCGGTTTTTAAAGAGGGCTGAGGAAAGTTGCTCATAAATATTAAACTGTTTGCTTATTAAGTGTTTTCTCTTACTAAACTGCTGAAAAGTTGCTTATTTGAACTTGTTCTGCCATTGGCAGGAAGTTGCCTTCAAAGCTGAAATTAAATATGTACAAACTTCTTTACAATCATGGTGCAGATTTGTACTCACTGTACTCTTGTGCCAGTGACATAATGTGGATTTTTCCAAGTGTGCAGCACATTACGGGCCTCTAGTGGTAGAAATTAAAAACAAAATCTAGCTTCGGATCCATCCTAAGTGTAACAGCTCCTGCTGGTACTCAGTTCCAGTCTTAATAAATTACATAATACTTTCTGTTTATAGATTTGGCCTTGGAGTTTGCTCACCTGAGGGAAATGGAAATTCAGCAGAGGTCAAAGACGACAGTGACAATTCTCTATTAATGTGAAAAAAATTGAGAAAAGTAAACCAGGTTTATAAAAAAGGAGAAAAGCACATGGTGCATAGCCCTAGTCTTGCTCAATTAATTAATTAATTAATTAATTAATTGCAGTAGCCAAAAGAGGCAGAATGCTGTGAGCCTGGCAGGTTACAACCATGCCACACCATGCCTGCCTGGGCTCCAGCCCTTTTTCTGCCAGGTCTGTGGGCACAGGACTCTGCCAGTCCATCTCAAGGCCTGGCTGCTGTCACCTCCCTGGCAGAGTCAGGGGACAGCTGTCCAGGAGCACCCTCCTTTCAGCCCCTGCAAAAAGGAGCATATCCTCCTGCCAGGGCTGATCTCGCAGCATTTAACATCTGATTTACTCAGCACAAATTTATTTATTTTGCACAAAGTACAAGGCAGTGACTAAGCAATTCCCACAGGGTTGCTTGGTGATTTGGTTTTGGTTTTCTGGTTTTTTTGGCTTTTTTTCTTTTTTTTCTTTAATTACAATTTTTCACTAAGATTAACAATACTCTCAAACTCTTCATTTCTGAGATAAATATGATGCAAATTTATACTTCTCAAAAATCTCAGCATTTTACTACCTTTTTAAAGGAGTTAACACTGCAGAGAGTACTATATGTTAAAAAAAAAAAGTGAGAAGTGTCAGAAGTGATTGAAGGTTTTTTTTCCCCTTAGGTGTTTTTAATTGGGAAACAGGGTTTGGTCACTGGTCGCTGCATTTTGGTAGAGAAGCAGGAAATTTGAAAGGCTTCAGAAGAGGTCAAATGAAATGCTGTATATCTGGGGACTAAAGAGCTGTGGAGGAAAGCTTAAGGTCATCAAAATCTCTGTGTGAACAAAGACCATGGAAGAAGCGATGGCAGAAGAGGGTGAAATTCTGCTGAGGGTGCCATTCAAATCAGAACATCATATTTGGAAGTGAATGCATTCCTTTAAGATGGATCATCTTGGGCTTAAGCATCTTTAGCCCCTCTCTTGGATCTGTGGAAGGGACCTGGGATAGTGGAAGGTGTCCCTGCAAAAAAAAAACCAAAATCAGATAATAAAATAACTGGCCTAAGNCATCATATTTGGAAGTGAATGCATTCCTTTAAGATGGATCATCTTGGGCTTAAGCATCTTTAGCCCCTCTCTTGGATCTGTGGAAGGGACCTGGGATAGTAGAAAGTGTCCCTGCAAAAAAAAGCCAAAATCAGGTAATAAAATAACTGGCCTAAATCCCTAGTCCACAGCTGAGCCCTGGCATCCATGGCTGATTCCCAGGTAGCTCAGAGAATGAATATTTGCCTGGGATCTACAGGATATCTCTGATAATCCATTTAACTGGGATGTAAGAGATTTCCTGATAATGGTGAGGGGTGGGTAATTCTGTTAATTTAGGGCCACAGCTGGTCTGTCCTCTCTGTGAGAAATCGCTGCCATTCACGGGGTGGAAACCTTGCTGCGCGCCTCCCCCAGTGCTGAGGGAGTGTCACCAGCTCCCCAGGACACCACTGCGAGCTCTCAGCTGGGACATGAGGCCCTTCTCTCATCGCCTTTCACTGCTGGCAGCTGTTTCTTGCTCCTGGGGAAGGGGCTGGGCAGGTGGGGCTGCGAGATCCTGCAGTGAACACTTTTGTGAGCAGATGGGAGGGAGATGAACTGTGTGGAGGGCAATTCTGGCACTGCACGAAGCAGCCCGGTGACTGTGCTGGCACTCAGCAGAGTCCTCAATGTCCTCTGGAGATGCTTTTGCAAGAGGCAGCAGGAAACCTCCAAATCTCTCTTTAAATCTTCTTCCTTACCTACTTAGCACAGAGATGGAACTGTCAGCCTGGGGCTCAGCAAATTATCCTAATTTCAGTGCACAATCTCTGCAGTCTTAAGGAAGCCCATGAGCCATGTAGACATTATGTTTTTGCAAAAAGAGGCCCCTTTTTCTTCTTTCTGCTTTCTTTATGTCATTAGTTTGAGCCTTGCTAGCTACAGAGTCATTAAATCATATTTTAATTGTCTAAATCTCCTCCTGACAGAAAGTCATTAAAAGGCTTCCTTCATCTGCTGTAAGACAGATGAAGACAAATTGTACACCCTCCATTTTTTAAACAAACAGATGAGACAGGACTATGTGACCTGCATGTTCAAACCAGGCTTTCTTTCCAAGGTCAGTACTGCTCTGTACTCCATCGTGTCTCCCGTGGCACAGATCAGTGTTTTCCTCTCAGAGAGGTGGTTTGTTGCCTTCAAGTAGGAGAATAGTCTATCATTGTGTTTTTCCCACTGGTGCGTAGAAGATTGTGTCTCAAAGCACTGCAGGGCAACGAGGACTAACCCACAGACCAAAGCAGCGTGCACAATCCCAAATGGATCAGTTCCAAACTTCTCACAGTAGTCAAGGTAAGAAGGAAGGACGAAGTCTATTGAGGCACATTGATCTGGCCCACATCATCCCTCAGGATTTGGCCTGTAGCCTGGAATTATGACAAGGCCTGTGCCTGTAGGCCAGGTTAACTTTCCCCAGTACGTAATGCAGTTGCAGGAAAATGGAAAACAGGAGAGGGAATTCCTGCATGTTACTCTGGCTCATTTATTGCCACCTTTACCACAACTGTACTGCCAGCAGCAGCAATGATATTAACAGTTCTTGCCATGAACAGAATGCATTTCTGTAAGGATCTCTAAGAATAAACCAGTAATTAAAACTCAAAACGCCTCAGGGAGTTGCAAAAGAGTCACATCACTTTTATGAGGCAGCTCTGCAGCTGTTTGACTGTGCATGGCCCTTCTGTTATGACTGATTCACCACAGGCCCAAGGAATCTGGACTGCAGGAGTCCCAGCCACATCCTTTTTCTGCAGTAAATGGAGGGGGAATGGCAGTTTTTCTCCAGCGAATCACCCACACTCTTTTCAGAGAATCCCAAAATAGTTTGGGTTGGAAGGACCTGGAAGATCATCCAGTTCCACTTTCCGCTAGCCCAGGTTGCTGAGAGTCCCTGAGCAAAACCTGGCCTTGAGGACTTGAACAGAGTGTTCATCACTTTGAGAGCAACACACAAAATCCAGCCAAAGTCCTGCCCAGTAGAGATGTTGCCATTGTTTTCTAGGTGGAGTTTGTTGCCTCAGTAAGGATTTCATGTGACTGTCTTTTGTCATGAGTTACTTTAACTCAAGGTGTTAACACACATAGATGGAGAATCAGGATGGGCCATGACAAAACTGAATCTTTTTTGCTATTGTAAATATAAGGCAATTTCAGGAAGGTGTCTGCTGTTCCCCACGCAGTAATTGCTGTAGAGGACAGTGATCAGAACACTCTGTGCTGCCTATTGACTCCAAAATCCACCGTTGGAATTTGGAAAGTTGAACTGCTCATTTTCTGGCTCCTATAAATATCTGGTCTATTTGGCTTCCAGATCACTGGGAGCAGATGTACCAGATCATTAGAGGAGGAAAGAGGATTTTGCATCCTCAGTTTTTATTGCTGCCATAAATACTTTGGTAGTCACTGCACAGGGAATCAGGCTCTGCAGAGCCTGCAATCTGCATGTTAGACACGATCCACGGCTCTGCAGGCGTGGGCAGGAGAACAGCAGGAGCAGGCAAAATGGGAATAAAAGGTGAGGTGGAAGGAGTTGGGGATACATCACGGTCTGGTTGACCACAGCATGTCAGAGATTTGCAGGCATAATTAGAGTGAAAGGTTTGATGATGGAAAGGAGCCGTGCTGATTTCTGTGGGGAGGTTTCTCCAGGTGAAGGGCAGGAACAGAAGGGAATGAAAGCACGGTACCAGCACAGAGGGATCCAGGTAAGTTTAATTTGGCAGACACATCTTTGCAGAGGGAGGGTGATATGGGAATCTGCCAGGCAAACAAAAGGAAAAGGAAAAAAAATTGAAAAAGGGAAGAGTTGTCTTAGACTTCCAGAATCCCCATGAGGCTGACAGATGTTGGTGTGGTAATTCAGAGCATCTGATATCTGATTTTAAAAACAGAATACACATTGTTTTCTTTTGACAGCAGCATTTCAATTACAAGAGCATCCTCCTTCCCATAGTGTGAACCCCAGACATTTGCAGGTGGCCTGCACAGCACTTGTGCACCATTTAATGTCTCCCTTCAGCTGCTGAAGTAGCATCTGGTATGACTGGCATGTTTGATCAGCTGAGTGCACATAGTGGAGGAATATCAGAAACTTCAGGGAAAAAAAAAAAAAGGAAAAATAATCACTTCTCCAATGGCAATGGATGTTCAGTGCCAAGTTCTATCATGCGCTCTCCCTTGGATAGGAACAGCTGGTCAGAATTAATTTCTCAGCTCAGTGCTGTTGGTGGGTTTGTGTGGGAGGGAAATGGAAGAGGAGAGTTCTCAGAAGCACTGAAACATTCAAGCATTACCGAGAGGCAGGTACATGAAATTCTGTATTCCCTTGATTTCAGGTGGAAAACAAGAGACAGCAGTCATCAGCACTGTGCTCTCATTACGTGGGTACTGCATTAATTATAGCAGGAATTAAATCTGTGCTCTACCCATGGCTCCAGCATATTGGAAATGCCGGTTTGGTTTTTGCTTGGTTTGTTTGGGTTTTCTTGGTAAGAGGTTGTTATTACCCAATTGATCGATAATTGTAAGCTCATTTCTGGGAGGTTTCTGGGATCAGCGTTAAGTCTCTTCTCCTTGCCAGTCACAGTGCAATTTTGAAATAAGACTGATTCCAGATGTGCTGAAAAGACAGATTTTGAGATGAAAGTCAAATGTTTCTGAGTTCTCTCGGCCTAGGAGTTACTTTGGAATGCATTTTTTGATTGTTTCAGGCTCCCAAGACTGATGCTTGGTCACAAAAGCACATTCACACTGGAAATCACTGGCCCAAGGTCACAAAGACAGCAGCCCCAGAGCCAGAAGTAGCCTGGTTTGCACCCAGATGGGTGGAACATGGCAGATTTGGCTCTCACTCACTGCAGGTCACCTTCACCACACTCCTGTGGAAGAGACAAAGTTTCCTTTGCCTTTACAGCTCTGGGAACTGAGGCACAGAGAGGCTAAATGGCTTTTCTGAGACTCCCAAGGATTAATTAAACTGAAAAATCTATGCTGGTCAAATTAAAATACTGGGGTTTAAGACCATAATTTACACGAGAGTTGATGCAATCTCCCAGTCCTCTGCACAGACACAGGGTGCTCAGCACCTCTGCCAAAAATCCCTTCCTGTAATCTCTCCTAAAGCTTTCAAGGTCTGTGCAATTGGTGGCATGGTGCGTAAGTGAGGCAATCAAGAAACAGCATCCCTGTGCCAGAAGCATCTTCAGCTGCTTCACTGTGCCTCTTAAGGGCTTCTTTTTTGCTCTAAATAGATGTGAGTTTGGTTTTCTTCATGCACAAGAGCTTTGTGGACTAGACCCAGATGTACTGGAAAGTTTGGTGGGGTCTTCAGAGTGTTTTAGTGACAGCTGATTGTCACCCGAAGCCACTGTACTTCCCCAGAAACATATATAAGCTGATACTTGCATATTAGCAAACCTAAGTCAGCCATTCAATTATTATTCTGTGGGAAATTCTGTTGCTGTAAAAACATCTGTCACTGTGATCCCCACTGTTGAGAGAGTACCCATAAAACCAGCTGGTTTTTATTTTATTTATTTTTGTTGCGAGCAATTGAGAGCTGAGGCGATTGTTAAAAAGTGTGAATTAGGGGAGATGACATGAACCTCCCCTGGCAATATATTCACAAAAATACATTTCAGGAGTTCAGAGCTTGCTCTGGAGCACTCTTGCCAAGGAGCAAGGTACTGCTTCATCTGCTGGAAGTGTTGGCAATGAGATCCTTGAGCTTCTCCTGACTCATAAATGTGTTACCCCATCAGCGGCTTGTTTGGCAGGAGTGCAGATGTAGATATGAGCTGAGTAAGAGATTTGTGGGTTTGTCACCTTCCTTCCTGTTCTGTGGCATGCTCAGCTCTGATACTTACCTCTCCTTGAAGCCAATTCCATACATAAGTTATCAATAAATTTTATTATTTGCGTCTCTGCATGCATCAAACACTTGATCCATGTGGTTTCAAGGAGTTGCTTTGAACCAGCTTGAAATTCCTGCTGCTATTATTTGGTGTTTTGTTGGTTTGAGCAGGTTGGTGGTAACACTCGAAGGTGTGTTCTGCTGCAGAAGGGATCCGGGAATCACAGAAAGGGTTGGAAGGGATCTTAAAGATCATCTTGTTCTTCTCCCTGGGAAGAGAAAGCTTTGGGGTGACTTTCCTGTCCCCAAAGGGAGCCACAGGCAAGAGACTCTTGACAAGGGCCTGGAGTGACAGGACAAGAGGCAATGGCCTCACACTGACACAGAGCAGGGTTAGATTGGATATCAGGAAGGAATTGTTCCCTGTGAGGGTGCTGAGGCCCTGGCACAGGTTTCCCAGAGCAGCTGTGGCTGCCCCATCCCTGGCAGTGTTCCAGGCCAGGCTGGATGGGGCTCTGAGCAGCCTGGGCCAGTGGAAGGTGTCCCTGCCCAGGGCAGAGGGTTGGAGTGAGATGATCTTTAAGGTCCCTTCCAGCCCGAACCATTCTGTGATTCTGTGATCTGCCAAGTCT
The DNA here is from genome assembly GCA_013400315.1 of Bombycilla garrulus. Classification (NCBI taxonomy): domain Eukaryota; kingdom Metazoa; phylum Chordata; class Aves; order Passeriformes; family Bombycillidae; genus Bombycilla; species Bombycilla garrulus. The sequence goes on along the minus strand of VXBU01008670.1, from coordinate 111,050 downwards.
CTGCTGTGGGGTTCAGAGCAGCACCATGATGTATCCTGGGTACCCAGATGAGAGTGGCCCCCTGCTCCTTCTCTTTCTCAAGCATTAAAACAGGTCTCCTTTGGTAATTTGTGCTTTTAGGAGAGCTCTGCTTGGAAGCAACAGCAATCATTGGACCAAAGAGCAAAAGCTGCACGGTCTAGAAGCCCTCAGATTGTTTTATTGCTGGTATTTGCTATTGATAATAGTGGCAACCACCTCTAAACTATGCTGCAGATAGCCAGGGTTTTCATTAGTTAAAATATGTTTTAATCTCTGATGGAGTTGTCTGAGCTGTCACACACTCCACGTAACTGAGTTTCTTATGGCTGTGCCTGTCATTCATGTCCCTGCAATCTCCTCTTTTCTTGCCAAGGCACTGAATGCAAAACCCAATTCGCTTTAGCATTCAGAGCTCCCCTCATACTATTGGAGTGAAGGAGCAGTGCTGGGGATTATTTTCCTACTGAGTTCTTGCTGAAAGTGAAAGCCCTGAGGCTTTTGTGTGCAGTCCCTGCAGAGCTGCCCTCACAGTTGTACTGACATTCATCAAAGGACAAACATTCCTGGAGTGTCAAAGCACCACGTTGCCGATGACATCTCTCCATCTGCCAGCCGTGGTAGGGAACATCTGCAACAGCACCACTGGGAATACTTTGGGAAGAGGGGAAGTTTTTAAAAAAATAAAATATGTCTCATGGTATTAAAAAAAAAAAAATCCAGTTTATGTGAACAGTGAAATAGTTTGCCCCAAATGAAATTTGTGAAAATTCACTGCAGGTGATTTTATTTTTTTCACCAGGGTAAAAAAAGATTTTATGGAAAAGCTTTGTGTCTGTAGTTCTGAGTGTTGTACATCAATATAAATAGCTCAACAAACATTACTTAAATTACCAGATAGATAAAGTAAAATACAGTCTCATCTACATGTGACAGATTGAAAGGGCCCGTCTGATTTATCACTTCCATTGATTCACACAAATAAATAAATAATAAATCATTGAACCCTTTTTAGGACTGGGGCACCAAAAAATATAGAAATGAAACCTGCTGGTTCATGAATAATTAGAAAACTTCAAGAGAAGGTCTTTATAGAAGGCTCTGGAAAAAAAAAAANAAAAAAAAAAAAAAAGTGTGTAAAGTCTACTATGATTGTAAAGTTCACTGTAATTTTCTCCCTGACCCTGGGTCAGCAAGAAACCCAATATGATACCAAAGGTCAGTCAAACCCTCTTCTAATCTGGATTGCCCTTCTAACCCCCTGACCCCCCAAATTCAAAACCTTCATCCTAAATCTCTCTTCTCAAAAATATTTATTTAAATTCTTCACGGTTTCCATAAATCAAGAAATGCAGTAGCTGTCCAGCAGCAGCAGCATGTGATGTGTTTCAATGAAAAACTCCCAGCACATGATATGCCTAATTCCTAAAGCTGCTTTGAAAAGCTAATCTTTGGTGCTTTGCCCTTCAGAAAGGTTTGTCATGGCTCTGGTGACAGACACAATGCACTGAGATAAGAAATGGTGCTATTTCATTTGGAGTTTGCTAATAATCTGTGCCCACTGGGGAAAGAAGAGGATGTATCCACATCCCAGGTGACCAAGCTGATCCCCATCCCTTGGTTTTGGGCTGTTTCTGGAGGGTGGGGGTCCGGGATCCTGGTTCTGCATTGGTTCCCCCACACGGGACTGAATCACTGCGGCTCTCTGCACTTTGGTGCAGCTGCTGGAGATCACTTGGTATCACTGTCACACCCCTCCAAATATCTTCCAGTTTCATTAAACACGGTAAATGTGACTCTCCCAGAGACACAGGCTGGATATGAGGGTGACTCCAGATGAGTTTTCCTGCCTTCTGCGAGTGAGTGAGTGAGTGAGTGAGTGAGTGAGTGAGTGAGTGAGTGAGTGAGTGAGTGAGTGAGTGAGTGAGTGAGTGAGTGAGTGTTCCCACTGTTCTCTGCCCCCTCTTTTGGTGGCCTGGACCTATTTTGAGCACACAAAAGGCTTGCTGACAGCGCCTTGTGCTGGTCTGAAGCAGCGCTCCAAACAAACTGGTTTCCAGCAGTGATCCCTCGTCTTTTACTCTCTGCAAAGCTGTCGTGGCGTGTCCTGAAGAAACCTGCGGAAGAAATGCTGGCCCGGTGCCCACTTGGCCGGGCTCCCGAGCAGGGCACTAAAAGTCAGTGGTTCACTCCTGTGGAATCCCAGCTCTTCTGCATTTGTCTCCCTCTTCTTCCCAGTCCCCTAATCTGATAAACCGTGTGGGGAGAGGCAGGAGAGGGCGGGGGAGGAGTATGTGATGTAACCTCTCGCTCTGGCAAAGTTGCGCGACGAGCCCACGGTGCCCGCGGCTCGCGGCTGGGATTTTTGGTGGCCGCCGCGGGGAGGCTGAAGGAGAGGCATGAAGATCCACGCCCAAGGGGCATGAAGATCCACCCCGGCTGTGGGAGACCTCTCAGGTGCTGCGCTCAGCTCCCCTGTGGAGAGGAAAGCGGAGAGCCTTGTCCTGCCGGCTTTACCTGCGCCGCCACCGGCTGGGGACCCCCCTGGAGAAAGAGATGCTCGGACGCGCTGCTGCGGTGAGTCTGCTCCTCCTTCCTGGCTTTTCCCGGCGGGTTTGGGGGGGAAGGAAGGGAAATGGAGTGAGCTGGAAGGCGTGTGGGTTGTTTGGGGGCGTATAACCGTGTGGAATCCCTGCTGGGTTGAGCCCGAGCCAGCTGCTACTCACCGACTAATCTGGGTGCTGGCACAGTGCACCCGGATTACGAGGGCATGTGGCTCTGGGTCAGGACGGGTGTGACACCTCCCACGGCTCTCGGGCTTTGTGTCAGAGCAGCGCCCCAAAAAAGGGCTGACTGCAAGGATTGAGTGCAGGAGAGGAATTTGGGGGTGTCTGTCACCGAGGCGATGTTGGGTTGTGGATGTCACAGACTGTGAGGAGGAGTCAAAGGAGAAAAATGTGCTTTTCTGAATGCCAGCAGGAGAGGAAACTGGGAGGGAGCTGGTCCTGTGTATTTGCTAAGGGAGAGAACTGGATCAGGGAGTTCAGGCTGTTGAAACTAACTGCAGAAAAGTGTTTTCTAGGAGAACTTCCAAGTGCCTTTGAAAACGTCTCCCTGCTAAAGGAAAGAAGGGAAGAGGAGGATCATCGTAATATATATGAGTATTCTACTTTATCTGCTATATTACAGAATCCATACAAGATAAACCAAAATGAATGTATAAACTGGGGCCTCAGAAAACCCAATAACCAGCTCTGTTAACACCTCTGGAGCTGCAGCAGTGCTGAATGAATCCCTAGCTGCCTTCCAGCACTGGGAATATCCAACAATACCTGCAGAAGGACGCAGTTATGATGGTGTGAATGTTGTGCCCACATTGCTTTAGGAAAAAAATGCCACATGACTGATTGCCCAATGGTACTGGCACTTCCCTCCTGTCTCTGGCAGATCACATGCAGCTGCTCAGAGCATTTTTTTAGAGGTGAAACCTCCATGAAATATCAAAATTTGGAAATTAAATAACAGGTTATTTAAATTGATAAGTAAATAAAATCTGGAAGTTAAGTAGCTAATCGTTGCAAGGGGGAGGTTCTCTTTCTTCCTTTCTTAAAGGGGACTTTAATCCTGGTCTAAAAGTTAAATTTTTAGAAAGCAAATTCTTGTCCTTTCATCAGCTGTAGTTCTGAGCCTTTGTCTAAAGAGCCTCTTCATTCTAGACTCAGTCGAGTTAATTTCTTTCCAGAACCTGGGATGGCTTCAACTTGGCAGAAAGCTCAGGAATTCTACAACTGGGTTCTTGAAAGTGGAGGTAGGTAGAGATGCTGTCTAAAATGGGGATTTCTGCTTGAATAGCACGATCATGAAAACCAAACTTAGAAGGAATGCAATCCTTACAGGCAGATTTCCTTCTCTCCTTTTCCTTCTCCATGATCACAAACTTCCCTGGAAACATATCTCATTGACCCTCCAGCTGGATCACAAGGATTTGAATAAAAGTAAGGAATGAAAGGATTTCCCAGTGGGCTCTGACAAGACCAGGAGCAATAAATGCTTGGGATTGCCTGTTAAGTCTGGAGTACTAAAGGAAGTGATTTTTTCTAAATGCATATTCACGTGTCATGGGAAAGCTTAACTGACCCAAGAGTTAATACTTTGGGGTTTAAACTCTTTGTGATGCCAGTAAAACCTGTTATCAAATGAAATATTGGTAGTAACCAGTCCTCAGTGTTTGAGATTTGACACCTTGCAGTGAGGAGACCTCAGATCTTCAGCAGTTAGAGGCTCAGTTTGGTCCCAAAGGGCTCTGTTGTATCTCTGGATGGAAAGAAAAGTCACAAAATGCCACGAAGGTAGAACAGCAGGCTTACATGATGGCTTTGGCAGGAGGAGGACATGGGGCATAATGCTCAGAATGTAAATGTTTCAGGACTTGAATTTCACAGGAGAGTGTAAATTGGGATTCAGGACTTGTGACAAACAGTTAAATCCAGAAATGGAATATCAAAGAGCTCCTGACACAGCCCAAAGCAGCCATCATAAGGAACTGGGAGGTTTAGAAGGGAGAGGGATTAAGAGTTGTCCAGACTGGTATGGCATTTATTAAAGAAGGAAGGAGTTTGGCAGAGCAGTGATCACACTGGGAACAGGAAAGGAAAGCATGAGTGGCACCTGGGACGTTTTTGCTGATATAACATATCCTGGGTGATAGAGCAGGATTGGGAGGAGGTGGCATGACAGAAAAGCTGTTGAATTTCCTTTTGCTGTAGGACTGAAGAGCTGTTTCAGCAGGGATAAGTGTTTTGGCATTTCCCAGTGAATTCATGCTTTTTAAGAGAGTCCACTCTGTGAACAGGTACAAAAATGAAGGAGTGGAGAATTCCAGATATTCTAAGAATTGTAAGGAAGTAACGCCAGTGATTGAAACACTTTTATTAGTTATCTGTAAAGATTTACATGCCTGGGGAACCATTGTTTTATTAAAGAAGGCTGTGTCTCCCTGCACAGTGTCTTGGGTCGCTCCTTTCACCCAGGGAGGGCTCCAGCTCATCCCAGGAAAGATCTGCCTTCCCCTACTGCAGTCCACACCCCAAAACTGGGCTGAAACCTTTGTGCAAAGCCTTTTGGCAGAGTCACAGCAGAAGCATTGAGGGGCAGCTTTGCAAAGACACACAGACACCAATTTTCTTTCTGCCAGCGAGCACGCTGAAGGGAAGTAATTAAATGCAATTAAATATATCTGCGTGGAGCTGCCAGCTGTGGCTGTGTGTTTTGTTTTCCAGATCCAAGGACAGACCCGTGGCTGCTGGTCTACTCCCCAGTTCCTATCACCCTGGTCTTCACCTCCTACCTCTTCGTGGTGGCACTGGGGCCGTCCTGCATGCGGCGGCGGCGGCGGCTGGAGCTGCGGGCCCCGCTGCTCGCCTACAACCTGGCCATGGTGGCTTTATCCTGCTACATGTTCTACGAGGTGAGGAGGTAGGACTGGCTCCTAGGTAAGCACCTGGGGAGGGTTGGAATTCCAGAGCCTCCAGATTCCAGGGTTCGAACAGCTTTTGCTGATGGACTCTGCTGAAGGGAGTGGGAGCTGGCTTGGACATGTCCGTGTTTTGCCACAAGAGGAGCGGTGTTGTCCTGCTGTACTCGATTTGCTCCAGCTTCTCAATCCTCCTGCCATTCACGAAATTAACGTGGGGTTTCATTCACCCTGAACGAATGAATTGCATCTTCTCCTGCATGGGGAGAATTGACATCTCCCCATTAGGCACAGAGCGTGTGGAGGATGTGGAACAGCCTCATTTTGCCTCGAGTCTGGCTGGGGATGGATCCATCTCTTAGGATGAGAACCACTGGTCTGTCTAGTGGAAGGTGTCCCTGCCCAAGGCAGGGGGTGGGGACCAGAGGGTCTTTAAGGTCCCTTCCAACCCCTTCACACTCTGTGATTTTCCAAAGTTGGCAGTTCTCTCCAGGAATGCCAAGCACTCTCTGTCTTCCTGCTGCTGAGAGTGTAAAGAACATTTTTTTCTCCTTGTTCTTAATGCATAAGCTTTTCCACAAGCCTGTTCCCCCTAGTTTATGTAGGCCACTGAAAACTCTTCAAAGGAACATGGCCAAATAGGTTTCAAAAACATTCTGATGCCAACAAAGATGCCCTTTGAGTTTGTGTCACAAGTGTTACATTAACAGGAATTGCTTTTGGGTTTTTGAACAAATGCTGCTTGATCTGAGGACAGGGGTGAAAATCGCCTTTCTGTGCTTGGTTGTTCAGTTACACTGGTTACTTGGTCCAGTTTTTGGCTTTCCAATGAACAGGCAAATGCAACCAATCAAAACAGAACAGCCTGGGATCTTTGCAAAGGAGATCACTGAGAGCCTCAGGAGCCTGGAATTCACTATTCCTGCTGAAGAAGTTTTAAGCACTCCAGTGATTACACAAGGAGTTAAAAATCTTCCCAGGCCAAATTTGCTTTTTAAAATTCCAGCCAGGATGTGAAGCACTTTGTTTTAGGTTTTTACTATTTGTTAATGGATTTTCTGTCAGTGACTATTAGATCGAGACCCTACTACCTTAGCATTAATATGCCCATCTTTTTTGGACCAGATGGCATTGAACAGAAAATTGATTGCTATTTTCTTTTTGTTTGTTTCAGTTTCTGGTCACTTCAGTCTTGGCCAACTACAGCTACCTGTGCCAGCCAGTGGATTACAGCCGGAGTGAGCTGGGAATGAGGGTACAGTTCTGGAGAAACTTCCATGGCTGTGCAGATTCTTTTGCTCCTAAATAGCAATTTGCATGGTTAAGAAAGCTGTGGCTCCAATTTGTTGTTGCCTGTAAATCTATTCCACTAAATTGTCTGCTTCAACAGTTGATGCACTTTGCTTTAGTTCTCTAAAATTAATCATCTCAGCCACCTAAGTTTGCTCTTTGATCACTTCAGAGAGGGTGAAGCATCAGTATTGCAAATTACCTCTGAAATAGATGTGATTCTTCCCATGGATTATAAGGATTCTGGGTGACTGCTTCCAACAAGAAAACCGATTTTTATATCCTCTGCCTGGCATGAAAGAAATCTTACTCAACACTTCTTTCAGCAGAGAGGATTAGTTAAACCATTCCTTGGTCATCACAGGGGAGCTGGGTCCTACCAGCGTCAGCTTTCCAAAAACGCTGCATGAATTTTTCCTCTTTGAATTTGGAGTTGCAGTGCCTTGCTTTGAACAGATGCAAGCATCATATTATCTTTTCAGTTTTTCAGAGTCTTGCTATCTGGACAAAAAAAACAAAACAAAACAAAATAAACTTTAATTTTGCCCCTTGCTGCAGACCCCGGGCGGGCAGGGATACATCACGGTTGGGAATGTGTTGATTTTGGGCAGAGCTCTAACAGCCGTGCCTTGTGCTGCCCAGCAGATGGCAAGAGTGTGCTGGTGGTTCTTCTTCTCCAAAGTCATCGAGCTGCTGGACACGGTAAGGAGGGCTCAGCTCCTCAGCGGGACCGGGGCTGGGAACAGAGATCTTATTGTCGGAGAGGGGCAGCGCGCCAGAACTGATGTCCCGGCTCGATCCTGTATGGATTCGCTGCCTGTGTCATCCCTCGGCTGCACGCACTCCCTCCCCAGCACCTTCCTGAGGCTGGGAACAGTGCTGGGGGAGAGATTTTAACCCTGGCTGCTGCCAGGTGAGCCCCCAAAATTTTAGCTGCCAGTGCCACAGAGGTTCTGCTGTGGCCTGGCTGGCTGATCAGCAGTGGGACAGAAAAGGAGCTGCAGGTGGGGAAATCCTGGCATCTCTGCTGCCATGGATTATCCCGGAGCTGTGCACTAAAGGTCTGTGCCCTGGGGAAATTGAAAGTCCACCTCTTTATAGCTTGTCTTCAGGTCTCCTTCTGCACTGTGAATGAATTGAGTGACTGGACAAGGGCTGCAGAACAAAGCTGTGTCCTAGTCTGAAACTCACAGCTCTTTGGGGTGTAAGTTGACAACCCACTGAAATGTGAGTAAACACGTGTATCCTTCCTAGGCTTATTGCCAGGGGTTTGGTCAACCCCCTCTCTGTTTGCATCAGCAACAAAAGCAGCTTTTTGCCAGTCCTGAGTGCCTGAAAAGCAGATTCACTTTTTGTTGTGTGTGCATGGTGAAATGCAGTGACCTGACACGTGTTCATCTGGCAAAACCATTCTCGTTACTAATGCAAACTCCAGGAGGGTTTGGCCACTCAACACAATGTTTTTTCTGTGGGTTATTGTCTGGTAGCAGTAAATATACAACCTATGTCCTGAAAAGGAGCAGACCCAAGCAGCCGTGAATTGTCTGAAAACCCAGCCAGAGTCTCGGGTGTGTCCCATTTGCACTTTGGGCCCTGAATCCAGACATGAAAATATTTGGGGCTTTGTGAAAGAAATTCTGTCTTCCAGTTCCCCCTATAAGTTCTACTGTCTTTCACCAGTTTTTGTCAACAGCAGAGGAAATGAGTTTGCGCGATTCAGACTCATCATTAGCTATTTTTACAGCTTTTTACTGTGAAATTTTTTGTCTAAACACATCGACTCAAGGTTTTCCTTTGCCTGGCTTCTTTCAGGTTTTCTTAATTCTGCGCAAGAAACAAGAGCAGGTGACGTTTCTGCACGTGTACCATCATAGCTCAATGCTCTTCAACTGGTGGTCAGGGGTCAAATACGTGCCTGGAGGACAAGGTATGCCTTTAAAAAATGCTGCTGCAAGAAAACCTTGTGCTTCTCATGGCTTTTTATGGGCTGTGGAGGTAGCAGTAACAGTGCAGATGGGCTGACTGGCAGGAAGGAAGCTCACCTACTTCCAAAGGTGAGAAAAGCATGTGCATTTGAGATGATCCCATCTGCTCAGCTCCTGGGGCTGTTTAGGCTGCCATGTTCACTGCCTCACCCAGAACGAGAGTGTGCCATCAGGGTCCAAACACAGGAAAATAACACCCTACAGAAGGTCTGTGTATATCTCCTCCCAGAGCAGTGCTCCCTCACTCCCCATCCAGAGGTCCTGGAGCAGCAGCCCAGGTTCTGGCTCTGTTTCCTGCTCTGGCTGTGCCCATTTCTGGGCTGTATCCAGAACGCTGCCCCTTTTTGCTCAACTGGGAGAGAAGCATCTGGGTACTAAACCGCTCTAGGTAGGCCCTATACAAGATGCTGGGGCATTCTATTTTGGGAAGTCATTTTGGCTGCATGGCCTTGACCCCAGAATGGTGTGAAATGCTTGGGTCAGACGATCAAAGTCTCTCCTCTGAAGCTCCTCTCTGTCTCTGAACACTTGATGTGGGATGGGCACATTGTGATGTGCCAGCCCTGGAAGAGTTCAGGGCCAGACTGGATGGGGCTTTGGGCAGCTCTAGTGGGAGATGTGCCCTGGGTGTTGGAGCTGATGGCCTTTAAGGTCCCTTCCAACCCAAACCCATCCAGTGATTCTGGATGCTGAAGGAAGGGAGAAGCTGACGTGCTTCCACGGCAGAGCCCGGATGGAATGTTCATGCACGGGGTGGACGTGATGGATTTTGGAAGCATCACCACAGTGATGGGGTTAGCCTGGAATGGGCCACGTGCCTTGTTCACCCTCCCTTCTCCACTCCTCAGCCTTCTTTATTGGGATGCTGAACTCCTTTGTCCACATCTTCATGTATGGCTACTACGCCCTGGCCAGCCTGGGAGCGCGGATGCGCCGGCACCTGTGGTGGAAGCGTTACCTGACCCTCCTGCAGCTGGTAATTGGCTCCAAGGGTTCTTCCCTGCCCTCCCACGGGCCCGGTGGGATGGCCCCTGCTGTCTGGCACCTCACTGGCTCAATCTCTGCTGCCCACGGGGAGCTGCACGTCCCCAGGTGCCCCCATGAGCCACTCTGAGAGGTGAAGCTGCCCCAAATGCTGCTTTCACAAGACTGTTGGAGGCCTTCAGTGGCCGTACCAAACTAATTATCCACAGCTTTGTAATGGGAAGGGGAGAGAAAAAAAACAACAGTTGGATTCTTCCTTTTTATGTTGCATATAAGGAGCACTGAAATCAGGTTGACATGAAGAGGTGGGGGCAGTGATTCGGGGAAACTTTGGATTCGCAGTAGGGCAGCAGATTGGGGAGCCTTGATTCAGTTCCTTCACAAAGGAAGGGTGTCTCTAACTGAGCCTTGATTCAGGTCCTGAAGAAAGGAAGGGTGTCTCTAACTGCAGGCAAACAGGCCAGTTAAAGAGAAATATGTGAATTTTATCCTTCCTCTAGAAAATCCCCTTGGATTTTCTTTCCCTCATCTCTGACGAAGTTACAAATCTGGAAAACTGTGTTTTCTTCAAAGATACAGCATAAATGCAATGGTCCAGACAAGGATGGTGGTTGTAAGAGAGTTTTTTCCACTCAAAAAGAGGCTTTGCAAACCAAAAGTATGCAGTTACAAGAGAAGAGGGAGAAAATATGTGTAAAATGTTGGTGCAGTGAAGGCTGCACCAGAATTCTCACTTAGCCTGCATGGTAAAGCAGAACAAGAAAGCATTGCATGAAATAAAAAGGTGTTTGTGATGCAAATTATAACACAGGAAAAAAAATAATTAATAGCTTTTTGGTAGGTAGAACTCATTGCTTCAGGGTATTGAGACAGGTGACTTAGTAAAATACAAAAAAAAAAATTAATGTTTAAATGAATAAAGGTGGTATCTGTAGTTCCTCTCTGCAAGCTAAAATACAACTCAAAATAATTATGGGTATAATAACCAGATTACCACTGGGGAAGAGGAACCTCTCACCTTCAGTTTCCATATTCCAGCATCTCAGTTGCTGCACTCAGGCAGAGAAATGGGCCAAGGGCAGGAGAGGCTGGCTTGGTTCAACCTCCAGGGCTGATGGGCATCTTTCCAGCAGGAAAACACTGCTGGGCTTGAAATGCAGGTTCCCAGGGACGTCAGGAGTGACAAGCAGGTGATCCTCGGGGTTGAGGACACTGCTAGGATGTTGTGATGGCTGTGATGGTCTCAATGGCCAGCTGAGGTGTGTCTCATGTAGGCTCCCTAATTTGGCTGCTTCTTTTTTCCTCCTCTTCCAGTGCCAGTTTGTGGCCATTGCTGCTCATTCTTCCTACAACCTCTTCACAGAGTGCCCGTTCCCTGATGGCTTCAACACCGCAGTCTTCCTCTACATCCTCAGCCTCCTGGCTCTCTTCCTGCGCTTCTACTATCGCACCTACGTCAGGGGAAAGCAGGAGAAGCTGCCTTAAAGGAAATCACAGAGGACAGAGAGCACAGTCTGATAAACATGTGGGATGTGGTTTTAGGAAGGAAATGTATCTGGGGAGGGTGTGTGAGGCTCATGGCTGGCCTTCAAATTTCCCAGGTTAGGGAGAAGAAAGGAATGCTGTAAACTCAGGGATTAAGGAACTGAGGAGCACACTTAAATAAACCCAGGCTGAGCTGAGGTTAGTAGTCACCAGCATGCCAGGCTTTGGGATATTTTCAAGATAAGGTCTTTTTCCATTCCATCTTTAACTCAGTGTCCAAGGTCTGGCAGCCAGCTACAACTCCCTGCCTCCCTTCTTAGGCTGTAGAGGATTTCCTTGCATCCACAAAACTATCTCAGCTTGGTGGTGTAGATCAGGCAGGGTCACGTGCCTCCAGCCTGGAAATCCACATCCAGGCAGCAGCAGCAGCCAGGAACGCACAGGGACTGCAGGATGCTCTCAGCTGGGCACTGCATCCCACCCTGCCCTGCTGAGGGAGCTCCCGCTGGGCCTGGAGGGGTCCTGATGGTTTAACTTCATATCAGTACAGGCAGCAAGGAAATTGGACATCAGGTTGTGTGGCTGCACAGGTGTTCTCACTGTCCTGAAGCTGAAGAAGGCATTACTAGCACTCTCATCCTAATAAGAACCTAGTGCAGTAAGAGTCACCGTGTCCCATTTTCTGGAATGCTTATTTCCCTTTGGTTTCTCGCATACCAATGGAGGATTTTAATGCATGAAGACTCTTGGTATTGTTCCTTACAGATGCCATAACTGAACTAGAAAGAATAGACTGATGCTCCCTATTCATAACTTTTTTCCTCCAATTTGATATTATTTTTAGTACTGTTGTCTTTAAATTTTGTTTCTTCTCAAACCTAAGGAATTTAACAACACCACAAGCAACCACTTCCACTACCTAATTGTACAAGAATTAATACAAAATGTATAAAATCAATTCATAGGGTAGTGCAAAGCTGCATAGCTCCATTGATTTTCATCAATCACTAATTGACTTCTTCTTTTTGCTCCCAAATCAATTACAACCAGATTTTGGCACTTACTTTCATCTGCAGACTGTTAAATACTGTTAAAGTTTTAATGTGGTAGTGCTTTGAAAATCCTAATTAAACTGCAGAGTGGTAATTATTGATTGAATCCTGCTCAGCTGACTAAAACAGGTATTACAGAGTAGTGGCATTTTGTGAAAGACAGAGGTGTTGAAGGAGAGGTTTGGGATTAGTGACATGGTGCATTGCCGTTGCCAGGCCAAATCCACCTCAAATATAACTAAATCCAACTCCCCTGGGAATATCCAGAGGACTAAAGCTAGCCTGAACCTAGCAAATGGATGTATCTCAAAAGACCAGTGTGCCCTACACCAGTCTGGACTCCAGTGTCTGCAAAAATGAAATTCAACTTTTTCCTCACTGCTCTGCATTTATAGCCCAAACCTTTCTTTCTGCCCCTCCACACACATGTGGAAGATAAAGCAATATTCTGCCGTTCCTCACCCTCCTCCCCTTCACACAGCCACAAAGGACTTGTTCACTCAGTCACAAGGACACATCAGAAATGTCCTTCCTTTGATCTGAGCAGTCTCTCTTCTGATTGTCACTGGTGAGTATGAGAATCACTGCATCTGTGCTAGGTGGTTTTCTTCTGTCAAATATTTTTCCATGTGAATTAATAAATAAATAGTGACGCTTTTGCATACTGGAGTTCTACTGCTGTCAGAATTTTAACTAGCAAATCCCTGGGTGAGTCCTTCATTCCTCCCTTGGTTTGGAAAGACAGGAAAATGGGATCTGCTGTGTATCTAACATATTCATGTGGAGGATTTCCCCTGAGGGCTCTCCAGAGCTGAAGACTCGGTGCAAGTAAAACTGTTTCATTACTCCTGTCCACTTAATCAGTCATTTAGGGCCCTCTCCTGCTTAAACCATCAGTACATTTGGCCCTTTAGTTTCCTGGTAGAGCAATTCCTGCAGCTGGCTAAATTATCTGTGCTCACAAAGCAATCTAATGCTCCTTTTCCTATACATGAGTAGGTTTCAACCTCAGTTTCCCCTCACTTTAATGTTTTTAGAATGTCATAACTAAGTTCACTCATAATCTTATACCAGAATAAGCATAATGTATTTTGATTTTCCTTGATTCGTGACTGCTTAAGAATTAGAAATGAGCACAAAATCTGAATGAGATTACTCAATGCTTTTCCACTCTTAAAATATATGAACTTGTAAACACGCCATTTAGCTTTTTTTAAGGCAGCCTATTCAGCTTAATTAAATTAATTTAATCTGTATGTGTGTGTGACAGAGCAATGGATTCTGAAGTGATTGATCACCTAAATCAGACACGGCTAGATTTGTTCTAGACACGAAACCTTTGATTTATTCCTGTCCCTTTTCCTCACAGCCTGAGCAGCCTGATCTTGAGTAAGAGCTTTCTGTTGGTGTGACTTTGATGGCATAGGATGAAAAATTAAGTATTTGCAGTTAACTGATAAGGAAGGGATTGAGCTTGCCCAGAAACACCACACTTTCCATACAGGAACAGACACTGGCACGGAGCACAGCTGCTGCAGAAGCATTGATGCAAGCAAAATTCACTTGAGAGGGTATTTGCACTGGCAGTGAAGAAAAAACTGCAGTGGTATAGCTGAGTGGCTCTGCACATTGTTCCTTCAGATTGCACTTGCTTGTCTTCATTCTCCTGTTTGAAAATTGGGTTATCCCAGTTGGAACAGTCCACCCTGTTGTGACAAAAAACCTGAGAGCACAGCTGCGTGCCCCTGGAATTGAACAGAGAATAAAGGCACCGAATGGGATTTCCCCTCTAAGATCAAGTCCCTGGAATTATACTTTACACCACAGCAAAGCGCTGGGAGTCAAAAGGAGAGGGAAATTATAAATTGCAAGCTTGGACGGCTCATGCTGTCTGGTAGAGTCCAAAGCTTTGAGGATGAATTGAAAATATCCTGTCACAGCTGGATTTGTGAAAAACCTCTGGGCCAAATGCTGGTTCTCCCAACATCAAAGGCTGCAGATCCCTCTGGAAGGAGGCTGGCACAGCTGTGTGGGAAACAGTGCGCTCAGCTCCACAGCCGTGGCTGCTGGGAGCAGGCTGGAGCGTTATTCAATCTCAGCAGATGACTTTTGAGGGCACGGGGGTGTTTAAGGCCCCCCTCTATAAAATGTGGGTCATCAGACATTCGTGGAACAGTTTACACGAACAAGATGTAAAGCACAGTGTAAGTGGGCTGCTGAAATGAGTAAGCTTGATATCTGGTAGTGCTCAGCATCTTTCCTGCTGTTCCAGTCAATGTAAATTATGGATGTTCTGATCAAATTACATTTGAATTAACCAGACCATTTACTCAGTGCTTACTTTCTCTCTGAAGATAAATGAGAGGGATCCTCATTTTAATCAAAACAAAATACAGAAAAGAAAATCAATTACTATTTAATGTTTTTTCCATCCCTGTGTGATGGAAAGTTTCCAGAGGAACTTGGGCTTAAAATTGCAAAGCAATATAAAATGCAGGGGCATGGTTGGGTTTTAGCTATTGGATTTTTTATACACCATCAGAAAATATCTCTGTGTTGTTTTGTTTTTTTTTTTAAGGTGAAAGAATTACTCTAAACAATTAAAGCAAAAGCAGAATACAGTAGATTGCTTCACCCAAAAAATAAAAACCTGTTGATACAGATGTAAACCACCTAGAAGCCGAACATTTAAAAAAGATCAGCCAGCCCTATATATAGACCAGTGTGAATGTGCTGAATTCATTAATGAATAGCTTCGTGGATTAGGGCTTGATAGATGGAGTGCTCGCATCCAGATGTTTACTGTGATTTGTCAATGGCCTTGTACCTAATCCTTGTGGACAGGAAATACGAGTCTCCTCTCTAGGGTCTCCCCTGGGGACCGTGGCAGTGCCTCTCTCTGGCCTGAATCATCTCAGCACGGGATCAGGCTGCCCAGGAATTAACCGAGTGCCACAGGCACGGATTTGCCTTTAACCCTTTAATTCCTCTCAGCTCCAGATGATTTCCTCACCCTCTGCCACAACCTCGCCATTATTTACTGAGCACAAGGGGAAAGAATAAAGGAGTCGCCCGTGTCACCCTGGGCTTCCAGGACACACAAAATGTGCCGAGGGAGACACGTGGAGTCCCATCAGCACTGAGCAGGAGGAGGGCAGCCCCAAGAGCTCGGTGTGCTTCTCCTCACCTCTCAGCATCACGTTCTTATTTTGTGCCGTGCGACTCCCTGTCAGTGTCAGGGACGGCCCAAGAGGCAATATTGGTGAGAACACTGGCTGTCCCCAAGGTGTCCTGGGTCAGGGTACCAGAGTGCAGTGTGTGCATGAGTGTGTCTGGGTGTGGGTCAGTGAATGCAGCCCCTGCAGACCGTCCCCACGGCTCATTGCTCAGCATGGGGGACCTCTCCATGGCGTGGGTCTTTCATCCCGCTGTGGACACTGAAGGACAGTTCCCAGCAGCCACACCCGCTATGGAATGGCACAGGGGAGCTGCAGGGAATGCTAGGTTTTGGTGTGGATGTGCTAGGACTGATTTCCTGTGCTCAGGGTAGAAAATGTTTCTGGCTAAATCGCAACTACATGGACAAATAAATTCTTTTCAGGGAGCGCCTGGTTAAAACATCAGTAGCACATCTCAGCGCTGTTCTTCCCGAGCCTGCATATCACCCTTTCTCTCCAGTACCTTGGCTTTCTGCTACTCTTCAACAGCAAGTTCAGGGTGTTTACACTGAACTGAAAAGAATGAAGGCTATTAAATAAAAACTGTCCTTTAAAATCCCCTGCTTGGAGTAGAATGTTCTTTCCCCTTTAACATCATCCTCCCACTTTCTCTTGTCCCTTTTCTCTGCTCTTCTTTTGTACCCACACATACAAACTGTAATAGATTCTCAGACCTTTTAAAGCTGAAAAGAAAGTAGCAACAAGTTACTCAAATGCTGTACAAGCAGCTGCATTTTCTGATCTATCAATTAATAATGTACATTTTTTTCATAGGGTTTTCTGCAAGGCTTTCATCCAGGTGAATTTGGGCACGTCTTCATTTGCACTTTAGCAGAATCCCATCTGTCTGCAAATTTGCAGTGTGAACACTGCAACTTGATACTTAGAAAGGCTAGAAACTTGAACTAGAACTTAAATTTGGTGTGGTCCCTGCCAGTGATGAAGGAATGGCAGAATGGGCACAACCACCTGAGAGGCAGCAACTTACTGCTCCTCTGTACACTTCATTCTGCTCTGTGTGGTGCCCACCGTCACAGGTGTCTGAGGAGGTTTTCTGCTGAAATAAATGGTTATTCCTGAGGCAACAACTGGAGGGAGAATGTCTTGCATTGCAGGAGCTGACAGAGTCAGAAAACCAGAACAGTTTTCCAGTGTGCAAGCCCTTGTCTGGCTGTAATTCCTGACACGCACTGGTAGCAGATCAGCCACTCCTCGTTGGGGTGCACAGGTGTGTCTGTGGTGCATCTGTATTTATCAATGGGTTTTGCTACTCCCAAAGGGTGTTATCCTACATTCTGCAGGTTTAGTATATTATCCCATTAAATAGCTGTAAATCAAAGGGCCGTTATTTTCAAGGAAGATCTTATCTTCTACATAATTTTGCTTCTAGAAATGACTTGTGTGCGTAAAGCTGTCCTTTACTTCCCTGGCATGGTGGCTAAACAGGTTGGCAATTCTGTGCTCAGTTCTTGGAGATAAAATGCAAGCCACCACTTACAGAAACCATTTATTACAATTATGGTTTTCCGTTCTGGCACTGCTTTTAATATCTTTGGGCATATTTCATACACGGATGTAATGTTTTAAATCAGGGAAAGCCACCAGTCACAGTGAATCTAGGTGAAGTGTTTGATGGAGCTATGAGTAGTAACGTAAGGATTTAGGAAAAAATGCCACTGTGATGCCAACTGGAAGGCAAAATGGTCACACTCAATTTCGTTAGAAAACCAGAAACTCCACAAGACTGGAATGGTTTTATATATACCTACAGGTTCTAATCCTACAGTATTTATATACATATTTAGTGTATTTCCCTGCAGACTTTGAATAGAATGGATGAGTTCATGGCTTGAATATAGAAAGTAAGATCTTAGCACTGATTGTATTACTGAACTCTAATTGAAGTCATTGTGTAAAGCCACTTGCTTCTCTCTAATAAAATGTGCATCTACTGAAATGTCTCAGCCTTGGGTGCGGGTTGAAGAATGCGTCAACGGGAAAGTGTTTGCAAATGTCAACATGAAAGCAGAATGGCAGAAATGTCGTTTGCTGGCTTGGGAAGCACCTTTTGGAGCCGCATTAATTCAGTGAGAAACTCGAGGGAGCAGGAGTGAGGAGACCAAACGCAAAGCGGAAAAAAAAAATAAAAATACCCAGTCACTTTCTTTGTTCTTATTCCGCTGGGGAATGGGGAGGGGGAGACACACGCCAAGAAGCGCCAGGAATCCCCGGGGCTTTCAGTTCTGATTTTCATTGGAGGTGAGCGGGGGCTGGCAGCCAGAAGGGATTGCGCGCAGCGAGCAATCCCTTTAGCGAGCAAACCACGCGCGGGGGCCGCTCCGTAATCCCCTTGAGCGGCGGAGAGCGCCGAGCCCCGCGCCCCCGGCCCGGAGAGCAGCCCCGGCCCCCCGCCCGACCGCAGGGGCTGCCGCCACCCGGCCTCCCGCACCTCGGGAGCGCTGCCCCCGCCGCGCATCCCCCGCCGGGACACCTGAGCG